>BOSO01005026.1:244906-334358 GCA_018403395.1 Gorsachius goisagi
TTTAGAACATGATTACCTTAAAGGTGGTCAGATATCAGAACAGGTTGCGTGGGGAGAGTGTGGGATTTCTGTTGTTGGAGATACCGGAACTTGCTGGGCAAGGCTGTGAGCAACCTGATCTAATTGGCCTTGCTTTGGCCACAGGACTGGGTTTGACCTTCCATCTTAATTCACTCTATGATTTTATTTTCTTATGTGAAATAACTGAGGGGTTTTTTTGAATGTACATTTCAAACCATTGTATGTTCTTCTAGAAACTTAGTCCAGACCACAATTTTCTAGTTTACTGATAAGGATGTTATGTAGAACTTTGTTAAAGGCTTAGCTTACTATTATTATACATTACATCTGGTAGCTGAAGCCATGACATATTCTTGACAAATCTGGCCATTCTTGGTCCTAATTGTTTAAAAATCACTTACTAATAATTAGTTCTAGTATAATCTTTGAGTATCTTTCTAGTCTCCCACTGTTTTCTGGTTTGGATTTGGTGCTACACTCTTGTATTTCCTTTGCATGTCATTTTTTCCTGAGGACTGTGGTGCTTGTTTTTTCTTTTTTTTTTTTTTAAAAGGTGGTACCTGTGTATCACCTGCATGGAGTGATAACAGCCTTTGGGAAACACAGCACCTCTACTGTGATAACTGGAGCTGCTTCTTTTCTCTTGTTCTGCATAATGCTTTAGTTCCTATAGATGGGGGGCATGGAGAAAGAGTTAGGTTTGGCATGAAAGCACTGTTTATTGTCTAACGGAGGCGGCAACTAGTCTCTCCCCTGGAGCTACATGTTACAATTGGCTGGTATCAAGTAAATAGCCATCTTTTGTAAGGTTGACCACACTAACATTGTTTTTCTGCTGAGCAATTTTCTGGCAGCGGAAGAGACAGATCCTTCCAAAATGCTAAACTGGAGACTGCTGGAATTATTGTCTTTCTGGATTTAGTTGGTGTAGGTGAGTACATTAAAAAAGGATTCTCAGAACACCAATGGAATTAGGCAGTCAATTTGGATTCATTTATAATAGGAATCAAGCACCTAACTTCTTGTGCTGCCTGGAAATGTTTTTTCTCTTTGCTGCTTTCTCCTATAGTTCAGACTTTCTGCAAAGCTGTGCACAATATTAGGATTAAAACAAATTTGCTTTTCAAGCATTATTTGGAGTAGTGACTGGTTAGGACTGCTATGGACCATGCAGGAGGTATAAAGTACAATTAACTTTGTAAGTGCATTTTTTACATGTACAAGTCTGCCTGTATTCTGAGTGAATGCCATAGTGTTGGAGCTGGAGCAGTCACCAGAGCAGTGTTAGATATGCAGGTATGTCTTCTATAGCAATCTGAGGGGCACGGGGAGGCTTGGATGCCTTCAAGGTATGTGGCGTGCTGTACTGTCACAACTATCAAAGTATGTAGCAATATTTTACTTCTCTGGATGCATATTCCACTTCTGTATGCAGTTATAATATGGAGCTATGCGTGGATGAAATGCAAAATAAACAGTCTTCCATTCCTTTTTTTATCCTAGCATGTGCACTTTTAAATAAGATGAATCACTAACTTGACTTGGTTAACCCTAGGGGAAGGCCTTTTAATTATTAACTTAAATAGTTGTGGGAGTTTTGCACATTTTGCTCTAAGAATGTTATGCATTTTATACTAACATGGGCTGAGTGTGTCTTATCTGACTGTCGGGATATTTAAAATCAACAAATCTTTTAACACCCAGTAGAAAACTACTGGCTGAGACCATTGAAGCAAATTTATCTTAAGAGGTGCAGCAGTGTTTCCAACTGACAAAGAGCAGTGCCCTTCCATATGGCCATCTGTGCAACAAAGCTGGTGGAGTTAGTGAAGAGCAGTACAATTTTAGAGTGATGTAAGAAAGCAGGGAGGTGGGGAGGATCTCTTTTATGACATGTAATATTGTGATACAAGGGATTCTGCACAGATGCTGTGTGCTAAATGAAGCTCACTTAACTAATCTGTACCCTTTCTGAACTGATTTTGCGTAACAAACCGAACAGTGCTGGAGTGGCAAAGGGCACGTAGGTCTTGAGGTGAGAGCACATGAAAGATGCATAATCATTTATATATAGAAACAGTCCAGAAAGACAGTACAACAGGCAAATAATCCACTGGTGGATCTGGACATCCTCCCTCACAAGGGACAGGGTATTACAGTGTCCTTACTGCACACTAAGTACAGTTCCTGCAGTGGCTCTGAGCACTGCTGTAGAAGAACAGACTTCTTGTCTACCACACTCTCCAAGGGGATTCAAGAGACTTGCCTGTAATATCCTCTTCCTCAGGAGGGAGGGTGAGCAGGATTTGGATCCCTTGGACTCTGCGGTACCACAATATCAATGTTTAGCTAATACCATAAAAAACCAGACATAACTATCCTGAAATGGCTAAAGCTGACTGATTGCATATACATTTCTTGATGTTAAAATAGCCAGATGATTCTAGACAATATGCAAGATTATAAAGAAAGGCCATCATTCACTGTGGTGCTTAAGCCTGGCTTTATGCGTACAAACAGGTTCACCAAAATCAATAGGCTTATGTGATTGAATCCATGTGTCTGCTTCAGTGTGTTGCTGGAGTGGAATCACATACTTTAAGCTACAGCACGTGAAACAATGCACTTCAGAGAGAAAGTACAATCCCCAACATAATAGCACAAAAAGAAAGTCTGAAAAATACGTATTTGGCTGTTGCTGTATGTGAATCTGAGAGTGCCCAGCTTTGACAAGTAGAGCATGTTGTGCAGTGGGGCTAGTATTTTGGCAGGGGGAGCTTTGCTGACTTAGAAGTAGGTATTTTGATTCATGGCACAGTCTTCTGAATACTTTTTTCACATTTTAGTAGGAAAAAGGTGTATAAGGATACTTAGGGAAACCTGTCGACTACTAATATTTATTCTGGTGGTGAGGAAGCATTGCCAGTTAGATGCCATTAACATTCTGGTGAAAACTCATCTCTTTGCATCATGGAGCTGATAAAACAATAGCTAATCATTGAAAAAACCTCCATGTGCTCATACCAGGTTAAGTTTCACAAGCAACATTCCTGTGTCTTACAAATGAGCTGCCATGGCACTGATTCCTGAGCTATGAGAAAATGTTTTCTTTGGTTTACAGGTGGGTTAATATTGGAAATTCCTATGAACAGTGCAAGATATTATTTGCTCTGATAAGGAACAACAGTTTAGTTTTTATCTTGTGTTTGGGAGAAATACATCAGTCTTCCACACAGATAGCATGGAGGTAGCAAATTTAGCTTTTTTGAATGCTCCTACTGTAGCTAAAGATAACTTTAGGTGGGTACGAAATGTGTTTTTTCACCTATTTATTTTTTTTCCTCATGACACATTAATTAGACTGGAATTGTGTTTTAAAAAATCTTGACTGTTTTTTACACTGATAGCTCAGAGACTGCTCTTCAAGTCAATACAATAACTGAGGGATTAAATTAGTGATTTTCCATTTCATGAAAGTGAAAACTGAGCCATCAGGAAAAGACTGCATTTCTAGACTCTTGAAAACATCTTTTGTATGTGCAGTTATTTTAATGTTTAGTCTGTTGTAAGTATTTGGGGATCATTTTCCATGATTTTTGTTTGCTTTGGTTAGAATGGACCAGTCTCCCTCATGATCAACTTGTCTGGCTGGAAATCTTGAGGAAGATGAGGAGCTTTTCGGCCTTTGTAGGGCTTTTTCCTCTCCCTTCACCCGTGGCATGATTTCTTTCAGGCTTTTTTTAGCAAGTGGCCTGTTAGGGATGTTCCCGCAGCTTGTAGTCAGGCCCTACTCCCACCAGAGCAAAGCCAGAGGTCTGTAGTGTGGTGAGTGAATTCTGCTCTGGTAGGAATTGCACAACTTGATCCATGGGGACCTTCGTCTGAGGAGTGACTGCAGGGCTGTGACTGATCAAAAGGCAAGCATCTCAGTAATTGGCTTGCCTATAGATAATTGTAACTTCCTATGTTTTGCTACCACCCACGGCTTAAACCTTAGAGCAGTTGCAGTAGTTGGAAGCTAAATATAAAGGAGCTAAGCAGTGGCTTTCAACATGCTGGATTCAAATAAATGCAGCATGAAGTGACCTGTGGACCGTTATCTTCCATGCAAGAAGAATGTGTGATTAAAACAAAAATTAACCCAGAAAAATACTTAGTGAAGAATATACTGTCATTGACCTGGATTGACACACTGACATAGTATAGTGGGAATGACCCTTGACGGTTTATATAGCTCTTAAGATGATGTAATAAATTTTACAGTATGAATATGAAATATTGTTTAGTTTACAATTTATTCCTCATGTTTTTCCTCAGTGGTTTTATGAATTCTGGTTCACTGTGAGTATATCATTATTTTTCCATCTTGCTGTTGAGTAGAATGCCTAGAGATTCTTTGGTTAAGGCATGTCATGAAAACACATTGTGTCTCCAGAGTCTGGGTCTAAGTACTGCTATGAGTAAGAACATGGGACCGGACTCAGTCGCTTAGTCAGATGTATCAGTAGTGTGCATTCTGACCATTAATTGGAGCCTCATGTTTATCCAGCACTGCATGGATGTTGTCTTAAAAAGCAATCTGCAATTAATAATTAAAAAAAAATTGAAAATTATTTGTTACATTTTTGTTATCTTATGTAAGAAATGTGTC
This sequence comes from Gorsachius goisagi, assembly GCA_018403395.1. Lineage (NCBI taxonomy): Eukaryota > Metazoa > Chordata > Aves > Pelecaniformes > Ardeidae > Gorsachius > Gorsachius goisagi. Next base: position 249,579 of record BOSO01005026.1, read on the forward strand.
CTTTTTTTTCCCCATTCTGACAAATGAAATAAATAAGCTGTTGCAGGAGTTTTCTGTAATGCTGGAAAGTAAACGTACCTCTAATAGTTTATGATGGCTTGAAATCAGCGTTGGTAGAATGCCTAAAACTTTCTGCTTCCTGTTGAAAGCACATTCAGCACACTGGGACGCATTTGTCTGGATGTGATATGTAGAAGGTCTACTTTTTTTATTTACACTAAATTTTTGGTGATTCTTGTTATTTCAAACCACATACACCCACATAGCTATGGTTACTTGGAATCTGTCTTGACTGGAATATATCAGGAGTAATTGGGTTGGTATGCCATCTTTTGTTGATAATTGGAAACTCTTGGATCTGACACAAGAAGTTAACAAATTCCCCGTACTTAGCCATATGTTTAAGAAGTTCTTGCAACAGCAATTTTCAGGTCATTTGTCTAGCTGGAATTCGAGAAGAAACATATGGCTACTGCTTATGTCCTGCCTTACTATTCTTAAGAGTATTATTTCATAAACAGAAGAGAGCTCATTAGCTGGTAAATTATTCATAGACATAACTGGAATTGTACCAGATATGCACAGGGGCTCTGGAAAGGGTCTTTTTTAATAGCCTACATTTGGAATTGTCTGGGCGGAGATATATTTCTTTTTTTCAGTAAGACAAATAAAACACTACAAAGCTGTTCATCTCTGTTAAATCAAACTGTATGGCAATTTCATGTTAAATACTTGTATGTGTGATGAAGAATAGAAAAAATCTTGCTAATAAAGAAATCATGCCTGTAGCTGTAGCTTGCATTCTGATGAGCTGTGTAAAGCTATCACTTATAGCCATGTAATTAAAGTGCTCATATGCATAGCAAAGATGACTTTTTTTAATTTTGTGGCTACATCTGCTTTAAGAGTATTCCAGATTACAGCTCCAGTGGTCCTTCATAATAACGCTAAAATATTCTCTGGTGCCACCTAATGGTAAAATTACTCAGTTGCCTTAAAGTGAGAATAAACAACGGGCACCCACCACATTTATTACTGCACTTAGGTCCATCAGGATCAGCGCTGTGGCCTGGATATACACATAATAAAAAGAAATGGCTCCTGACCCAAATTGCTTCCAGTCAAAATATTTCACAGTTAAAGGAAAAAAGTATGGTAAACCCTGTGCTACTTCCTCTTAACTGTTTTAACTGAACTGGTTTTTAAAAGGTTTGGATACAAGCCTGAACTAAACCAACCGGAATATAAATCAAACCTGCATTCTGAAAATAACTCATAATTTTGTAAAAGGCCTAATGAAAAATGCAATATGCTGTTTACCCTTATTCTATTGGGAATAGAAAATTCAGGTAGGGATCATAAACTTGTGTCTAGATTTTTTTTTTCTGTATTCTTGCCACAGTGTTACAATTTCCAGGAAGCAGAGAGATGTGGGTGCGTGGCAGTTATGACCCTCATTTTGCACCATCTTCATAGCCTCTGTGTGTTTCAGAGAAGTTGTGCTATCTGCATGGTTGGTAGCTCTACCATGAACGCACTCCACAGGGCAGGCAGTGTGCTGGAGGATGTGCTAAGGGACCCCCCTGCAGCAGGTGAGGGTGGGTGCAAGGCTGCAAGACAAAGCAGATCCAGAAATTCTACGAAGTCTGAGGTGTTCAGAGGAGATTGGGTTCGTGTAGATGAACTACAGCCTGGAAGCCAGTCTTTACCTGCCCAAAATAACCCTTGAGACACATGGATCTGCTCCTTCCTGTGTGAAGGCTCTAGGTAATTATTTCTAGTTTTCTTATCATACACTTAAGATTTGGTCTTTCAATTTTTTATTGCATTTGCTTACCTTTAAATGCACTACTATTAGCAGTAGGACAAGAGCATGCTTACAGTTTCACCATTAGATTCATTGTGCCTTGCTGTGACAATTTACATACTTGGGGAGTGTGTGGGGAACCGTTCTATCATGGGGAAAAAAATGTTACTTCCTGCTCTAAATGAAGTAAAAGTATATGTGAGTATCTGGCTAAAGTCTGTAGACAAAGAAACTGTAGTGGGACAATAACTGATGTAATTCTTTATCCTTATAAGAAGCTAGTGGGAGGGACAGCGTAGCCAAAGGATGTTGCAAAAGAACTACTTTAATTATTTCTCAATCTTCTGGAAAAGAATGTACGGTATGTTTTGACTGATCAATTCTGCTATCACACACTTTCAAAATACCTGGTTAAGATGGAATTAATAGAGTCGAGGCAAATAAACAGTAATACCCTAGAGACAAGGATCAGTTTTATCCAAATAGCTGGAATACTAGGTTTGCTGCCAATTTCTGAGACTCAAAAGGCTATTAAATAACGTAATTGTCAGTTACTTTAGGCAGAACTGACTGTGCCGAACACAATGTGAGCTGCGGATTTCCACTCTAATGTCCTGTTTTGAACTATAGACTTACAGGGGTTTTTTGCATGTTCTGAATCACCTTTCGATTCCATCTCTGGAATCTCTGTCCTTCCTTCAAGAATAATTGCCCTTGCAAATAAAACTATTGGCATGAATAGGAGTTCTAATCGCTTTTAGAGAAGTGTAATTTCAAAGAGAAACAGTATGCTTTTTAGCTATAGAATAGCTGTATTTTGGGGTTAGAAGTGACATTTTCTTTGTAGATAACTAAATTCTATTCTGGGACAAAAAAAAATAAACCCACCTTGCTTCTTTCTCCCAGGTATTCTAGAAAGTTGAGCATTAGCACATGTGAATAACATGGATAAAGTAGTTGCTCTAAAAGTAGCTTTTTTTTTTGCATAAGAATGACTAGGGAGGAAAATATTATGGGCCAAATTGTTTGCAGATGTAACTGTTGTGGTTTCATTGAGTTAAATGGATTTGAAAAGAGTTTTGTCCCAATAGGAGATAATACGTGCGAAGCACTTCTGACGGTCCAGCCAATTTGTGGGTTCTCAGTCTGAGCTGAGAAACTGGCACTATATGCTTTTGGAAATCTGGCTTTGAGGACTGTGCCACATTACAAAACCAGAGGTCTTGGCCCACTTATGAAACTAACTGCCTGAATACAAACCTTTGGATATTTTTTTAGGTCAAACCAGTCATAAAATTGTTTCCTTCTTTGAGTTGTAGATAAAGAAAGGAATCCTCCTCCATGGGTGGATGTCTGTTGTCCTCAAGGGCACTGATCACTGACAATAGTGCTTAATATTGGTTCCCTCTTTGGTTGGGTTTCTTGTCTATGAAAAAAGGCCAAAGAATCCTCCAAGTTAAAACCTTCCACCATATACAGTAAGCATCCTGAGGTCTCCTGATTATCATCGTAAGCAAACTGTTCTTGCTTTCATGGTCCTTCATGGATCTGCAGCTGACAATCCATCATAATTTCTGTCAACTCCAAATGCTTAAAAATTGGGAAACTGGCCCAATGTCATGGCACTGAGACACTATTAAGCCAAGTAGCTCATGCATACAGCTACTTATTGTGTATCAGGAATGGGAAAAGGTAAAGGAAGGCATTAACTCCCTAATTATAGAGGTTCAGGGGTTCACTGGCTGAAGTGTTAGGAGATGAACCCTTGGCACTTCTGCAGTGAACAGCAATCGTTCTGCTTGTTCCACACCACTAATGTTATTGCAATGTTGCAAGCATCCTGGAAACACAGTGAGAGCCAGCAATGCTGTGCATGTTGTTGGTAGCTTTGTTAGTTCCCAAAATCATGGGAAACTCAGCTCTGATCCATCCACTCTCTTCAGTCTCCTTTCTACTTTTTTCATTTCTGAAACATCTTCAGAGTTATGTTTTATGGCAAGTTTTTCCAGTCCCTGCTCATGGCTAACCTCTTCCAAGAGAAGTTCAATGGAAATTGAAAGCATGGATTTGTTGAGGAGCCTTGTGTGTGTCTGGATGAGTGTGAGGAGAGAGCTTTAGCTCCTGGCCTTAGTAGTGCCTACAGCACCCGTTGTTCAGGGATGACTTGAAATCTGTAGGTACCACTGAGCATGTGAAGTTGTTTGGAGCATAGGTTTTACAAAAATGAAGATGGGTTCAGCAGGAGGCCTTACAGATTCCTATCTATACATCCTACAAATGTACTTGGCATATTATAATGTTGTCAGTTAGTTGCATAGAGAAGTGTTGATGTTAAATAATTTTCCAGCTAGCTGGCACTCATTCTCAACAGCCTTGAATCCTCCTTACCTCCTTAGTGAGGCCTAGGAAACCAGGCAAGTTGCTAGCTGTGCTTCCCAGCCATTTCTCAGAGGTGTACGCATGAAACTCCCCTGGGGCATGGCAGGAGAGTTGCTTTGCTGCGCTCCTGTAACTGAGAGATCCACCCAAATAGCTGGCCTTAGACTTCCTAGTTATTATGTCTGTGGCCTTAGAAGAGGCAGATCATGCCCTAAGCTCATAGTGGAGATACATTTAACCTGTTTAAACCCTTGCCAGGCTCCTCATGCATCCGCAGGAAGCGTGGAAGCCCACACGGGTACTTTCTGTCTTTAAATTGGATGTTTTTCTCAACAATGGTACCACCTCTGCTGCGCTGTGTAGTATCACTTTGAGCATTGCCAGGCTGGTTTTGACCTAAGCCTCCCAGAAGAAAGTGAAAAGCAGAAGAACTAAACTTTTCACTATTTGCCTCAAGTCCCTGTTTTGGTTTTGTGGGGGCGGTTTTATGTAGCTGATCTGTTAGATGTGAAATCCAGGTCTTGCAGCACATTACCTTAGCAGTGTGCTGTGTGTGGTTATTTTTGGAGGCCTCTCAAGGACACTCAGTCTGAGTATTTCCGTGGAGTCACGGCCTTGGTACAGACAACGCGCTGCATGCGGAGTTCTATTTGTGTGAGTCATGAGCTACAGCAATGCTAAAGGCTTAGTGGGTTCATGTGCTGGCACTGAATCTCCAAGACAGAAATGAATCAGGAGTGAAGCTCAGTCAAGCACAGTCTTCCTTCTGCTGGAAAGAGAATGAAAAAGTGACTGGTATCGCAGCTGCTGTTGTGGTGCTGGTGCCTGGAAAATGCCAAAGGAAGGGTCGGGACTGATGTACCCCACTGGCAGCCTTTATCAGGGCTCCTGCGGGGCCCTGCTGGGAACGAATGTCATTCCGGGGAGATCTCTGGCCAGGCAAAAAGGCTTCTTGAGCAGCAGGCAACTTAGGAAAATGGCAGCTGGATGCAAAGTGTGGAGCCAGGCTGAGGCCTTCCTCTCCTCAGAAGCTTCTAACAAACTCAAATTTTTTCAGATTCTTCATGCTTTTCTTCTGCACCCACCCTGGCCTCTGAAGGTTTCCTTTCCTACTGGGTTCTGCTTTTGGAGCAAATTACCGTAGGAGTCTGAAACAACCCTTTTCAACCTGAGCTCCCAGGTCACCTTCTCAGAGCCTCTCCTGTGTCACTGGTACCAATACCTGCAAAAAGGAACGGTGCTCTGGTTCTTACCTCCTTGGTCGGCTCTGCTGGCAGCCGGGGGAAGGCCATCCTTGTTCAAATGCTTTCGTAACGCTGAGGCAGAGGAGCAGCATTGCAGAGAGCCTTCCTCTGAGCAAAAGTGGTATAGGACAGGGAATAGAGTTTTCCAGGGATGGCTCTTAGTCCCTGTAGGCAAATCCTCAGCCTCTCGCAGAGGCCACAAGGTCAGTGACTGAATTCCCCAAAGAATAAACCCCTGACAAACTGAGGTCTGTTGCCCATGTCCCAGAGGTTTGGCGGGACACCCAGCTCTGGTGGGAGGGAAGTTGCTCCTGGGTGTTGTCAGCGAGACGGGTAAGTAACATTCCAGAGAAACCCCTGGGGCAAGGGCACTACAGGAGAAGTTAGGGGGTTGTCAGGGGGTGCCTGGGATCGTGACTGGCTGGGCAGATCACACCTGAACTAACACTCCCCACTTAAACCTCATGAAATCTGTGACTCCCCTCACCACCACTGTATTTCTCTGTTTTAGAAGAGCTTTGCCCCACCAGTGATGGCAGTTTTGAACATCTCGGTGGCAGCGGGAACGCTGGTGTTACAGTCCTTTCAGCAAGTGCCTATCCTTTTTGGTTCCTTGGCTGTCACTTTTTATGCTTGTTAATTGTAAACAAAAAAAAGCCCCAAACTTGGAACACAGGAAAGACTAAAAGAAAACAAAATGTGAGCTCCTTGGATTTTTCTTCTATCTGTTCTGCCTTAATAATCTTATCAGCAAGATGCTTGGCTTGTTAAATTTGCTGAAATATTTGCTCCTGATAAGTCTTAGCAAGTAAGCTCCTTCCGCTTCTCATACAGCATGACACTGCCCTCTCCTGCTCGCAGGCCTGGCGGCAGCACAGCATTTCGTGTGCTGCCGGGGATGCTCAGCCACCTCCTGGCAGCATCGGCTGCTGGGGCCACAGTGGCTCATGCCAGCAGCGGTTGGTAGCCCAGTACCTCTGGGCTCATCCTTGAGTTATGGCATGTTTCTTTGCAGAAGATTGCGGTGCAGAAGCGTGACATGCTTATTGTTTGCCTCTTTGAGTAAATTTAGCTGCTTCTTACAATGCTGCTGCTTAATATTCCTTGACAGACTTGCCCAGGAAATAGCTGGTTTTTTGCGAGCGAAGCCCATTCAGCTGTCTGTGCTTTGTTACGCTGTTGACTTCTCAATCCGGCATGTGCAGAACCGGTAACTGATGAGCAGCCATGCATCTTCTGTTCACCTTCATCCCCAAAGATACAATAATCTATTTTATTTTGTTTGGGTTTGTTATTTTGCTGAATGAGCATTCGGCTGCCAATTTGTCCATTTTTCTCTAAATGCCAGAGAGCTTCAGTTGCTTTAACAGCACCTGAAAGCCTTTGGCGTTTTGGGGTCACTGGTTTGGACTAGCTGTCAGTGCTAATATTATTTGATTTTCAAAATTAGATTTTTTTTTAAGCCTTCTGAAAAGCTACATGTGGCCAGGATGTTGAACTGCAGTGTCCATGGTTCATAAACTCCATCCACCCCAAACCAGCTCCTAGTAGTAATGAAGCCCAAAATGGGGGTGATGTGCATACATGTAAACAAACACATCAGCTCTGTGTCTTGGAAAGCAATTAGCAAGCAGGGTTTTGGTCCAGCACCTGGGGCCAAAACAGCAAGACTATTTTCAAGATGGTGCTTAAGCTAGAAACAAATCTTCTGAGCGGGAAGATACTAGCTGGAAAAAAAACATGCAAAGATACAAAGATTAAATTAAGAAAAAAAAAACAAAAACCCACAAACCAAAACCCAAACTTGCTGTGAGTTCATCCCTGAATGTATTTGTGGGCAGATAGGGAACAATTTCTAAAAGACTTCCAGATCCACTTTGAAGGGTATTTACATTTGTTAGGAAACTCAAAGTAACATAGAATGAATAAATGGGCTGTTAAATACAGGAGGAAAAAGGAATGACAACATAGATGATTCTCGATGTCAGTTAAATATTAACTCATAAATGTCATCAGTCCTTGAACCCACTGTCAGAAACCTCTACACTGGTTTGAGGTAGCAGTCTCTTTCAAAGTGCATAACTTAAACGAGCAATTATTACTGTCTTAACTTACATTTCAAAGTTTCCAGCAATAGCAGTCATATGAAATACTGGAAAGTGGTGCTGAAGAGCCCCTTGCTGTACTGGTTTTTGGCTTATGGGCCTACAGAATGGTAAACTCAGAAGGTCATGATTTATTATTTCACTGTTTCAGATAGCTGCACCTTATTTCCAGACTGCAAGTGGTGATTTGTGAGGCTGGGCCCACGGGGGAAGGGGATGTGGATATGAAACCCGTTTTCTCTTATGACTTGCCCTCTCAGGTTTTGATACCCCTGACCCCCACTTCCCAGGTAGAGGGGTGGCTTAGCAATGGGACCAATTCTGTAAAAATGCTGGGAGATGTGTGGCCTTGGGCTTTGATCATAGCTGTGACAGGACTTCAAATATGATAGCTGGGAGCATACCAAAGCTGGGACCCACCAGTGAACACTAGGAAAAACACTTTGGCCTGATAATGATGTTGAGGACTTAATTTTAAATGATCCACAAAAGCAAAACATTGCTCTTGAAATCTTCTCCATGAAGATATCTGTGTCTGCACTTCCTATGTGACTCAGGTTTGGAGGGGATGGGGAGCAGATGGGAAGAACTGATGACAGCTTAGGATGGGCTGGACTGAAGGAACTGAGCTTCCCTAGAAATTCATCAGGAGACTGCAGAAAGCATAAGGAAAAGAAAGGAGGCAAATGTGGCTTGGGAAATGTTTTATAGCCAGACTGGAGTAGCCAAGCACTAGTCAAATAGGAGGGAGAGCAGATGGAAAGATGCAAAAAAAGCTTTGAAAGAGAAGGGTGTCTGAGCACTGTAGACAGGGAGCTTTGTGCATGAGCAGATGGTAGGGGTAGGAAGAGCACCAATGGTGTAATGCAGCACCTTCGGTCTTGGGATGGATAAACCTCTGAAACTTCCCTCCCGGGACACCAGTCAGCAAAGTGAAATCCAACTTAAAAAGCAGTGCATCCAAAGGCTACCTCAGCAGCAGAGTAGGGGATTGAGTGAATTGAAAATGGGTTTTGCAGTCTGGCACGCACAGGCAGAATCACAGTGGAAAGATCACCGGAGAGGAATATTCCCTGCTGCTCCTGGGGCCTGTGTCATGGACCATGGCTGGCTGCACACAGAAGCAAAGTGGGCTGCTACCTGGGGAGCAGGTTGCCTGCTCTGCTTATATTAGAGGCAATGGGTTTTGACAGAACAGCATGTTCCTCTCTATAGCCAAGGTCCCCCTCCCATGGGCAAGGGCCTTTGCTGGTGGAGGGACTGGTATGTGTCCAGCTCCTGTCAGTGGGGGATGAGCATCAGCCCCCCCAGCAGCAGCCACTGCTCTGCTCCTGTCAGCCTGGGCTGTGGGACCAGCAAGTTGTGGTCTTCGGAGCTCCCCACACGTCTCTGCCTCAGCTGGTCCTCTGCAAGTGGCAAAGGCCAGGAAGAGGTGAAGAAGTGCTGATAGAGCTGTGGGAGGAAGAGAATCTCTCTGCTCTTCTCAAAGGCCCCCATGAAATATCTGCTGACCTCCAAACCTGCGCTTCCTTCCCTCCAGATTCTGATTAACTTTTGGGCAGCTTGGTGCTACACTGGGCCTTTGCTGATGTGCCACCTCTGCTCAGCTCCCTTCCTGCCCTCTCCCAGGCTGCCCTTCCAGCCATCCCTTAGATCTCTTGGCTATAGCCCTAAACAGAGGTTCTGCTAAAGCCAGTTCTGTAATGAAAGACATTCTTCAGTAGAGGCACTGGTATCAGGCAAGGTGCTGATGTTCCTTCCTCTTCCAAGTGACATTTTTTTGTGACATTTGTGTACAGAATGCAAAAGCAAGGGTTAATGCTCTGACAGGCTGAGGGCAGTGGATTAAGAATACGTTGTATCTGCAATTAAACAGAACTTCCTGTTCCTCCTCTATTATTATTATGGTTGTTATAACAGCCCTTTGTAGGGCATCTAAGTGAAGTTCATCCAGAATATAAACGCCTGATTGAGGAGGAAGGCAGAAGAAAACATTAAGGTTTCCAAGTGGGGATGACCTCTGATGCTCTTTGAACTCAGACTATTTTTGGCAGGAGCAAAATGAAGAGATGGCTTTCCTTGGAAAGAAGGCAGGGAGCTTCCAGCCCCTGTCACTAGCCAAAAGTCCCACAGGGCACAGGGAGGCGGTGATGGAGCACACTGCTCCTGCCGTGGCACCTCTTGATGTGGGATAGCACCTGCTGGAACATAACTCCTAACCAAAGCCCAGCTATTGCAGCAGATCCCACACGAAGGCCAGAACCCTGCTTCTGGGACTAACAACTCTGCTGATGTATAGCGTGGAGCATACAGGGTGCACAATGCTGTAAAGCCTTTGGAGCAGGGAATGCGTAACCTGGTTCAGTCCTTAGCAAGTGCCTCCAAGCATGCTTGGAGGTAATAATTATTCACAGTAAACTAGAACCTTGATGACTGTGAATTGCAAGGAAACTTCTGAAATATCCAATAATGGAATTAATTGTTTATATCTTTGCTTATGGTAATTGTAGAGGGAAAAGAATTACAGCAGGCAAGTTTTCTCTGGCGACCTCTGGTTCAGTGACTCTATAGTGTGTGTATCTGTAAATTCCAGACCTGCCAAGAGCCTATGTGCAAAATATTTTCTGCTGATAATCGAAATTGAGTGTAAGGAGTTTTTTAGGAAGATTTTTAATTTTTTTTCAATTTTTTTTATACTATATCTCTTGTCATCTAAGGAAGGTAATCAAGGAAACAAGACAACAAAAAAAAGTGTTCATCAGGATTTTTACTACAAATATTTCCCTCCATGATATTTAATAGGAAAAACACATTTAATTTTTCCTAAAGCAACGCATTCATTGATATAGGCTGGGTTAAGGATGTAAAGAGTGAGTCACTCGGGAGTCACGCTGTGATAGACATGGGCTTGATATCAGAGACTATTGATAAAAAAACCTCCCTTCTGTGGCAAGATTCCTTACTTGCTGCTTCCTGCAATGGGCAGCAGCACAGCAGTGTATTTATATACTCCCCAGAAAAGCTGGATCCAGAGCCAGTTTCTCTCCTGAATTTTGTGTTTTGAACCAAGCATGGTTTCTCTGTAGAAATGAAAGCTGAGCAAATGCGCAGGTAATAGGGGAAGATGTATTTCAGCCTGCTTTGCTCAAGGTGTGGAGCTTTGCACCGGTTCCACTGCTTTTACAATTTGTTTGTCTCCATCCCTGTTCAAGCAATGGGGAAGTTCAGTTTCTCAAGAGCAGCTTGACTTGTGGGGCCTCCTGGTTCCTCATTAGCTGATGGAGTTACATAAAGTGGAAAACTCTCTGGGACTTTAAAATAATGATATGCTTCTTGAGAGGCGTTTCCCATCGCTTGTATTGGATTTCAGAAGCATTTTAGGTAACCAATCTATTTCTCATGGTGCCGTTGTGGGTATTTTATTTCCACATGCATGGATTTGTTTCATGGGTCTGTTTTTGATGTCTGAATGAGATAGATGAGGGGGGAAAAAAAGAACTTACGCAGGAGAGAAGATGCAAAAGTAAGCATAATGATCTAGACAACTAAGATGTTTCCTCCATAGAATCTCACTGCTTTACATTTTTTAAGTCACCATATTTTAAACTGCATGGAGTATGGCATGGATTGGCATAGACTTTGATAATAGTCTTCATTCACTCGCTTCAAAACATTTTTTTAAAAACCTTCAACACTTTTTTCTGGTCTTCACAACTTTGCTGTGGTATCTGACAGGGATGCCAGATGGCCCAAAGAGATAAACATCAAACAAGTAAAGCGTTCCCGCATCCAGCCCTTTGATGGTCTCTGTGGTGACAGCTCGCTGGAGGTTTATGTCGTAGAAATACTTGCACAGCACTTTCTCCGACTTGTGCCGAGATTCAGGTCCAGAGCATCTGTCCACGCTCTGCAGTTCCATCCAGACCTGATCTTCTTCAATCCTTTTCTTGTACACGCAGTACTTGCTCTCCTCTTGCGTTCCTAGCCAGGCAATGGTGACAGAGTTGCAGGTCCTCAGCTTACTGAAGGACTTGATTTTTAAGCTCTCTGGAAGAAGCGGGAATAAGGGCTTGTGGAAATGGGGGGACACCTGTACTTTCACGGAAGAGTTAGACTCCTCTGTGGACCTCAGCTGCACCAAATAAGTGTCCAGCAGCTTTCCCTTCAGTAAGAAATACCTCAGCCCTGAGATGTTCTCCAGTGCCACTGTTTTGCCATTCTTTGTTATGTGAACCCGTACTTGGCCACGACACAGCTGAAAGGTGAATTGTATTTTCTTGTGCCTCGCCTGGTACTGCAGACTGTAGAATTTCTGGTTTTTCCCATCCAGGACAACCTGAATCACTTTCCCATCTTTCAGGTCCATCACCTTAGGTTCAGGTTCTTCCAGGGTTCTCGCAAATGTCCCGGTGTAAGCAGCGCTGGCATTCGTCAGGAGATTGACAACAAAGACGTCAAAGTAATACTGAGTGCTGGGACTGAGATTGGGCACTGTGTATGTGTTCTTGGTACCCATGCATATCTGCCTGACTTCCCCACTGCTTGCTTTGTTGATGATGCTCAATTCGCTGTTTGACAATATCATCACCTGCTGTGGTTCGAGAAGGTACGGAGAGAGAGCCAGAGCTAATGTAGGTGGCAGCTTCATTCCAGAGGACCTGACTGCTGTCTCGGCAGCACATAAGCTCTTATAGTTGTGCTTTTCATTGACTAGAAGACAGTACTGGATGTTTTCTCTGTGTTGCAAGACAGAGGGGCTGTGTTTCCAGGTCAGAGTCACTGTTGTATGCCCAACACCAATAACATCTATGCGTGGATCCATTGGAAGTTCTGGATAGAGGTGCCCAGATGTTGTGTCAGTTGTTAAGTACACGGTAATGTGTGTGTCTCGCTCGGTGGATAAGAACTCCAGCATGTATAGGGCAGAATGAGAAGACATACCCATGTAAGTCTCTACAGAATTTCCTTTATAGTTAAAAATGGTGGACACCATGCTTGGAGCTGTCTGAGCTTTTGACACCTCTTGTGTATCATGATCACCTGCAGGCAAAAAGCAGACTTGTAACTTTGGTTTTAACAGACCTGAAGTAAAGTGCACCACATAGGTTTTATTGTTTGTATGCCAGGGAACATCCTATTTTCTTCCTGAAAACAGTAATTATAACTAAAAATATATTTTGCTACTGGCAATTTATAAAAATAAAATTTGAGTAGCTTTTATTTTAGCAGTGCAGTTTTAGAATTATGTTTTCAAAAAGAATATAATTCTAAAACCACAACTTGCAAAAGCCTGACTTGTACTGTGCCTGATGTCCCTACAATCATCTTCTTCCAATGGCTGCCTCTTTAGGTACTTTTCTTCAAGGAGACTCATACTTGCTATGAAAGGAGTTTCTTTGCTTTAGTTTTGTGCCACTGACTCTCTCCTATGAAGAGGGAAAAGTTAGTACTGCAGAGGAATGTTATTTGAACTCCTCAGTCGTGGGTACCTGCCTGACAGGTAAGAACTTGTTAATGGCAGCTTCCAGATTTTAGTTTGAAAAATTAATTCAAAAAAACATCCATGAAAAAGAATGGAATTTCCTCTTGAGCTAAAGGCAGCATAATGCCCACTGCTGTGGTAGATGGTATTCCTTGAAAAATAAATGGCTAAATCTGTGGCACATCACTGTGGGGAGCAAAATGACCGGTTCAAGTGGCTTAAGCCACAGAAAAAGAGCTGAGACAGCAGAGGGAACTTTGGGCCAGTACAGGTGGCTTATGAAGCTGCTCCATGTTTGTGCAGCCCCAAACACCCAGTGTTGTTCTCAAACATTAATCTGTGATTTTGACTTTTTCAGATGTAATCCTTAATTTACTTCAGTTGATGGCAAAATCCCATGGGCTCCCATGTTTCACCCATGGAGACAGGGATGTCCTCTTCAGCCCATGGCAGTTTACATGAGAGGGAAGCATGAGAAGTTTAAGCTTATGGGGAATTTCCTGTAGTGCAACTCCTTATGAATAACTTACGCTTTCCCTGTCTCTGCTCAGCCAGGCCAAGGGTCTTACCTCGTGCTGCTTTTCCAAGGAAACTTGCTGAAGCCTTGTGCACAAGTATGCTCCATTCAATGGGAACATCACAGGGGGTCACTCTTATTGTGAAAGGTGCAAGGGCTCTGCCTTCCTCCAAAACGAAGTAGTACCTGTAAACGTGGATTAAAAACACAGGGAAGTATCAGGAAATCCAGGTCTGCCTGAGACTCCTTGTAATCAGCTCTTCTGATGTGGGTCACTGCTGTGGGTAGAACGGGCTCCTTAGGGAAGTGGTGGAGTCCCCATCCCTGGAGGTATTTGAAAGATGGGTAGACAATGTGCTTAGGGACATCGTTTAGTGGTGGGATGGCAGGGTTAGGGTAACGGTTGGACTTGATGACCTTAGAGGTCTTTTCCAACATAAACGATTCTATGAAGTGACTGTTCCCCTTTGAGGTGCATCATCACAAGGGGATGGTGAGTGCCTGAAATCTTCAGCTGTGGGAAGAATACATGCTCTGGTTTTTTTTTCTAATACACAAATATTCGCTGGAAGTTTTATCCACTTAACATAAGAAATGTTTTTCCCACTGGATTTTAACATACTTCAGGTGAATATCATATCTCAGTACTTACCTGGTTATTTTGGATGATGGATGTGATAAACTGCCTTCCAGATAATTACCTGTTGGCTAAGTCTGAGGAATTTGGCACGCTTCTTCCTAGGATTTCCTGACCGGGGTCCAGTGAATGCTCTCAGAGCGTATATGCTCATATGAGCTTGCATATCTAGGTGTTCCCGGGTGTCAGATGAAGTGGATATAACAGAAGAGGTTTAGCCAGTCCTGAAGATTATCAGATGTCAGTGGCAGTTTCACCCAGGCCAGCTCTAACTCGCCTTCATGACTGAGACTGCCGTGCGGGAGCAGTGGAAAGCAACCTCGGTCTGCTTGGCCAGGTTTTGATTCCAGCTTCTGTAAAGCCCAGCCTCCTGTCACGCTCCTTTGGGCTTCTGTTTATTTCTGTTCTTTGGTACATATGGACTGATGCAGCCACAGAAATGTTTGGACTTGGGTCAGTCACTCCGCAGTGAAGGCAATTCGAGTTTTTTTTTATTTATTGGTGAGGCAAGCCTAGTCATTATGGACAGATCATGTCAGCCTAGGGGTCTGGCTTACTTTCAGGATATGGCTGCTGGGCCAGAGTCAAGCCTCACTGGAAACAGCTCCACTTTCTTCAGTCTTTTACTTTAAGCCAAAATTGTCATTCTCTTGGTTTCCTGTTTGGATGACTCTGGGGTTCATAAGGTCCTCACCTGGTCATCTAAACTGAAGGGGTTTTTGCTTCCTAATTGCAATCTTAATGTTATGCCACAAGAGCATAGCAAAGCTCGCTTTTCTCTGAGATTTCAATACCCGTTTGCCTTTAATGAGGAGAGCTCCTACTTTTGCTCGTGTGAGCATCCTCACGTTCTGTAACATGTGCTGTGTTCCAGTTTGTTTCTGTGCAATGCGTGTCAAGACTGAACCATCTGGCTCACCCTCTGCTCCACGACCACTCTGCTTGGGTGTGTGTCAAAATCTGTACGTGCTGGTCACCCTCCAAAGCAGAGTCTGATTAAACCACTTGAAGCATGTCTCTTCCCAAACAGTCAGATCAGTCTTGGCTACCCAAGAAGTAGTGCCAATTGCAATACTTAGACCACCTACATATCTAGACGTGGCAGGAAACTTTACAGATATTTTGGGGAAGTGAAGAATCTGTGGAATTTCCACAGGCAAAGCACTTTTGGTCTTAGCAAGCTTTAGTGTCATTCAAGAAAAACACTTCCAGCGTGTAGGACGTTGCCAGAAGTTTTTCTGATAAGATAAGTCTGCACAGATATTCTATTACTTTTTGGGATCGTTAAGTTGCTAGGTAAAATTCTCGTATTTTACAGTGAACGTAGGACGGCTGATGTGTGTCTGCATTTCTGAAGCCAGGCTGTGGATGTGACACGACCGTTTGCTGTTGGAGCCCACCCGTTCTGCGTACGTGAATCTAAGCTGCATCTCAGAGGGTCGTTCCCCATTCTGGGCAATGACACTCGAGCTTGACAGCAATGCGGTGTTTCTCTGGGAATTCAGTGGGCATCGATAGAGCTCTGCAGGTGCACAGCGATTCTTGGCTTTTACTGGGTAGTGTGCAGCTACCAGTGCCACAGGGAAGCATCTGAGAACAGGAGTGCCTGATTTGCTCTTACCTTTTAGGTATATCCTTCAGCAGGTGAACTGTAGTTTCCTTACCATCAGCAAGTATCAGGGAGTGGTAGAAGTTGAAGAGATCAGTCTTGAAGCTCTGTTGGGAACTGGTACTGGGTGCTTTTATCGAATGACACAAGCAAGCTGCCATGAGGAGATGGAGAAGCAGGTAGAACCAGGACATCTTCAGTACTGCAAAATGAGGTGAGAAAAGTGAATGGAAACTGCTGTCCTGGGGGAGAAAATAACCAGTGAGCCTCTCTTTCTGTGCCTTCCCTGGTGTTTATCATAATCACAGCAAGCCAGGCATTCAAACAATGCCAGTCTCTATTTTGCTAAATTGCTTAAAGTTCACAGAGAAATATTTCTCAGAGGATCTCTCTGCAAAGATTCAATGGCAGAAGCTGCTATGAAGCCTTTTATTATAATAGTCAATGTAGCGCAAGTGTAATATCACAAGACAGTTATAAAAAAAAAACAAACCCACCTTTCACTGCTAACAAAATGAGTGGAGAATTACATTTAAAATACTTTTCCTAGTTTATAGTGTTCATTTGATAAATTTCCAGGCTGGGTTATTTGTAATGGAAATGTCACTTTCAAACTCGCAGGAGGTCACTATATCCCAAACACTGCTTCTGCCCTTCTGTCAGAGATCATTTCATTTTTATTTCATCCATCGTGACTGTAGGTATGTGTAGAGAAGAGGATCAGAATAACTTATTCAGAGCAGCGTCAGATACTGTGTGATGAAAAGTGGAGGATTCTGTATAAGAATCCCTAAACTGATACTTAGGAGATTTTAAGCTCTTTGCGTTTCTCATTTGGAGGAAGGTTTTATTACTATAGAGCAGCTGGATAAATTATTCTGAGGTTTTTGTATTGCCCATCTCTTTCACACCTGCATTGCTTCTAGCCCATCTCGCCATTTGCTGCTCGCTGGAACTGTAACAGCCCTGTTGTATTCATGCTGATAGGAGATTTAAAAAAATCATGTATGCCCCTTCCTTTTGCCAGGAGGCTTTCTATCAGCTTTCAATCTATGAAAGAAATGTACACAACCAGTCCCAAAAATCATTTCTGCAAAGGCTGACATTATTTAAACTGTGCTGTGTACGTTGCACAGAGCTACACAGATAGGAGACTCCAGTTAGGAGAAATTTTGATCCTATGCTACTGTGTGAGATTATAGATTACCGTTCCAACTTTTTTGTCTGCCACATCCAGTTTTAGAAAGAGAGGAAAGTGGAAAGGGTATAAAAGGGAGAAGAAGGAAGGGCAGAGACCTTTCATACAGGTGCTGGCTGTAGCTCAGGGATTTGGAAAGCAGAGGGAGCTCTGTGTGCAAGAGCCCTTTTTTTTGAGGGGAAAAAGCATCTTATTGCATCTTACAAGCAGCAAGAAGTAAAGATCCTGGTTAAATCTGGTTATGGGATAAAGATAGAAGAGAACATAAAAGACAAAGACTCCATCCTTTGTAATTTTTACTTGTTTCTGAGATCAGCCTTATGGTGCCTGAAAACATGCAGGCGATCTCAGGCAGTCAAAATCTTTACAATTCAGCAGACCCGCTGTCCATTACAGTGACTTAAAGAAGGACCAGTTCCTTTATAAATCCATTCCAAACACACACATTTAAACACAGTATTGAAAACGTCTGTAGATTTTTATGTACAAAATTAGTTTTCATTCGTGATTCCCAAAGTAACGCACATCTTTAGTATCGGTGAGATTATTATTGAAATTATCACTACCAGGTCATCTGAGTGTCCTACTTAACATCCTAATAAAGTTAGGATATTCTCTGCCTCTTTGTAACATTTTTAGCACCTGGCTGAATGCAAGATTAAGCAACTGTCTGAACAAGTTGAAAGAATAGTTAAGTTTATTACATCAATTCCATTTGTAATGTTCTTATAGCAGAGCTTTCCTTATGACTCTGAGTCACTACTTTGCCACTTTGTTCTTATTGTAGTCTAACTATAGCTTACAGATTCAAAATATAACCCCAAATATTTTGCTTTACCTTTGACAGTGGAATCTGAGTTGCTCTGTGCTTCTGAGAGGATTAAGAGAAAGAAAAAAAAAAAAAGTCTTTCTGCTGCTTAAATGACAGGATCTTGCAAACCACACTGATACCACAGCAGCTCAGCTTTTCTTGTCCGGGAAAACAAACAAACCAAGCGACCAACCAACCTATAATCAGCTTATCCCAAAGAGAGCATCATCCTAAAGGCTGATTTCACTCAATTACACAAACAGTACACTCTCAGACTCTTGGAAATACGTTACACAAGAAATACTCTTCTTACCTATTGTGTTCCTGGCCAGATGATCCCCAGACCACTCGCTTGCTCTGGCGAAAAAGCATAAAATAAAACAACATAGACTTTTCAGATCTCTGTAGACAGATGAAAACCAAAACTGTGCAACCAGTTTAGCAGGACAGAACTGATTTTTCCATATGGCTCCTGAACAGACATAGTAACTAAAATGCTTGCAGTCTTTCAAGAAAAGAAAAAAAAAAAAGTTTTGGTATTTTCTTAAGTTGGGTGTTTTCAAAGGTTATTTTAAACTTGCATGATTTTGAACTCTTCAAAGTTCCAGTTGTTGCTTTTTCAGTTCTAGAGTTCCTTCTGGAGGGGTGCGAAGCACGTTTGAGTGTGCAGCTCCAGACGGGAGGACTCTATTCCTGCAGAGAGTGTCAGCCAGACTGTTAGAGCAGCCTAATCCCAGCGGTGGCTGGCCGGAGAGCAGGTCTCTGACAGAAATGCACAGTGAGGAGGAGGGGGTGAGATGGAGGCAGCAAACACTGTTAACCCTTCTTAGCCCTTAATACAAGCTAGCTGGGGGCACACTGATCTCCTCCAGAAAACTAGTTTTGTGTTAGTAGCTTGGTGGCCCTTCCACGGAGCGCGTGATCCCCTTGCCCACAGCACTGCAGAAGTCTCAGTTTCAGGTGCACCACGTTTCTGGTGTGGTTTTTGTGGCCCAATAGGTGCTGCAGACCAGCTCACAGAAGGGAAGGCAGAAAAGCTGGAAGGGAGGGAATGCTTTGCATTTTTTTTTTTTTTAAGCAGACTGGAATTAGCAATCCTTTGAAGACTGTCAGGAATCTACTGAATAGAGCTCAGCAGATTTCTTGGCTTGTGGAGGCTGAGTAAGACAGAAACTCCAAAAGTGTATGGGTTGAGGGGGGTATTTCTGGTGTTGAAAGCATTGTGGCTGAGGGAGCAGGCAGAAAAAGGGCGCGTGGGAAATGGCTCACAGCAAACGCAAGCAATTGCTTCTGCACTTGGGGCTCCAAGGCAGTTGTAGCAAAGCCATGGTCCTGAAAGGGCCTGCTCCTGCTGAGCAAGAGCGGTGTATGGCCAGGATTCCTGTGCTGCTTGAACTTCTTGGCCTCTTGGCCTGAGAAATTGGGAAGGGAGCCCTGGGGTTGTCCCTGTGGGGATGTGTACTCAGCTTCTTCAAGTCTGCTCCGAAAGGCAAGCCCCAGAAACCTGCGTGAGCTCCTGGGCAGTTTGGAGGCTAGGCCTTTTACTTAAATATTTTAAAATAAAGTCTCTTGTTCTGTGTTTGAAGGGAGTGACTTGAAGTCACCCTTTACCATTGTCTCCCTGGATCTGAAGGTGGGTTATTTAATCCTTCCCAAGACTAGAATTTTGCAAAGAAGAGGGGCAGGCAAGGGAGAAGTAGAAAGAGGCTTCAACAGATTCTGCATAGCAGATCCTTATGAAAACGTAAATTTGCTTATCAACTGATGCAATGGAAAGAAATTAATGGAAATAAATATTTCTGCAGAAGGTGGCAGAAATAATTATATGATGCTGTTCATCAAAAGTTTCCTAAAAATTGATTGCAGAAAAACTTGGCTGAGCCACTGGGCGCTTAGAAAAGAGACGTTGTGGGGGAGCCTCGATACAGGCACTGCATGCTCAGAGTATTGGCACTGTTGAGCTAGGAAAGGACATGGCAAGACGTATGCCAGGCAACTAGCAAAAGTAGGGTAGATGATAGCAAATAGGGTCTTTCAGGCAAGTTGTCGTTCTCGTGTGAAATCCAGAACAGGCAATGCCTGGGTAACAGACATGGGGGCTAATGAAAATACAAGCATCTAGCCAGAACCAAACTGTTCCCCTAATGAGAGAAAGGTGCTGCCAAGTCCAGTAAGTTCCCAGAGCAGGTGTGGAAGGGAGAAATGTTGGTCAGATGAGATGCATCAAAAAAATGTGCACTGAAAATGGGCCACAAGAGAAAAGATATTGGCCATAATACAAGTGTAGGGACTACATTGTGGTTTTGCTGAGATTTGGAGGGACTCATGGGTGGAAGTAAGCAGGGAGAATTGTAAGGAAGTAACGAGTGTTGCTGAATAGGAAAATCTTTGGGCAGGGCTCAGAGACAAACATCACTCATGTCTGGTAAAATCCCCAGTCAATCCGGACACAGTGGATGTGTGTGTTTAGAAGGGATGGACTCGCTGTCCCATCCTCCCTGCTGCCATCAAGACCAGCCATTACCCAGGGCACAGTTCAGCTTCTAGGAAAGTTAACGGGAGTCTTTCCACTGGCCATCATTTCAGCTGCGTTAAGCCACGTGCCTGAAGGAGTATTCTGAGCAAGGATGTCAGGTGAAAGAGCCTGACAAGATGGTTTAAGCATGGAAGTAGTCCAGCTCCTCTCACGATTTCTCGCATACTTCCCACATGTGTGTGCTTACTTTGCTGGAACAGGGTGTGTGTCCATCGGTTTAGAGGTTCACTGAAGCGGTATCAAAGGGAAAAATAATGTTCTCTATGGAGAAAGTTAAGAGCTAAATTCATGACTCGTATAGCTTGACTGAACTCAGCGGAGTTACAACAGGGATAAATCAAGCCCTTGGTTTGGCATAAAATTGATACAACAGACTTCTCAGCAGCAATGTGTAGTCTGTCATGAGCAGGCTGTGCTGCACCTCAGAGCTGAGCCAGTGACTTCAGGAGGACTGCTCGAGGGAGCATACTTTTGTCCCATCAACACCTTTCACAAATGCAAGAGACGACCACCTTTGACACCAGAGACTGGATTTATACTCTGTTATGTAGCAGCTCTGCTGGTAAGATCAGTAACGCTAAAAACAAAGGAGCTCTGTGAAATGGGAGCAGAGTCAGACGGTCGGGGATCCGCCTTGAAGCTCTCAAAGGTGCTTCAGATCTGTATGATCTGGAACTGCAGTCCCAGTTTCCATGTTCAAGTGAGGGATCCTGCAAGGCAGAGGAGCATCCCACAGCCCTGACAGCAGCATGCCATCCCACGGCACTCCCTGCCCACAGCATTCAGTTGCTCGTTTGCAGCATCCCTTTCAAAAGGATGCTCAGAGAGACGTGCAGCGTGCCTCCGATAACCATGCAGCGTGCTTCGTACTTGGTGGGGGGGGATGCAAAAAAAATTGACTGTGTGTATTTCTGACAAGGCAATTTTCCTGGCAACCTACCTTTGAGAGGGTCAGGTCACCTTCATCAGGAAATGGTATCCGTCTGAAGGAGCGAGAGAGCTCTTGTCCCTGCTGCGAGTACGATGCACTGGGAAGCAGTAGCAGGAGTGCACGGTCTTCCCATCTGCTGCCCGCTGGATCGGGCCCTGGCTGTAACCCAGGCCATTACCCAAACACAAACGCCTTCCCTGAGCCCCCAGCCCTGCCCGGGGAGTTCTGTTTCATGAAACTCTCTATAAGCACATTAAAAATGTATGGGGAAATAGAAATCTAATCTTTCAGTTATGAGATGAGTTATCTCCTTTTCTGTCTTTTACAAGCTATTCCTCTTGGCAAAAGAATCTAACTTCTGACTTGTGCTTGTGGCTGTGAAATGGGCGTACAAATTTCTGTAAAAGTCCCCTCCTGAGGGGAGGGATTGTCGGGATCATTGCTCAACAGCTACCAGAGCTAGTATGTCCTTGAGAAGTTAACATACTTCTGGTTAGTATTGTTGCCCAAAAAACATCATCTTAGACACACAGCTGGGCTCCAGAAAGAATCATGCTTTGAAGCTGTGAAAGATGAGCCTAAGCAAAAGTCTGGCACTTAAAGCCTATCGAGGGTATCGTAGTGGGGCAGCTGCTTCTATTTCTTCCAGGTTTTGTCAAGTCCTGGCAATGCATGAGCACTCAGAGGACTGTCTGATAAGAAAAGCCCTGGTCTGTTCCTATTCAGAGGTATTAATAAGCAAGAGAGACAGGGAATTGCTTCTAAGTCAAAAGCAGACTTGGAATTTTCCTGCAGCGTGCACCCAGGTGAGAGGACGGGAATTTTTTGGGAAGCTCGTGGGTTGTCCTGGCAGTACACATTGCTTTTGTAGGATACAGAGCCAGTGGCCTTACATTTTGGATCCATAGCCCCCATTATGTCATGTCTATGTTGAGAAGTTCTCCAGGGAATATAGCGATAACTGCTGTATCTACTAAACTTACCCCTGAGTTTTTTGCTTAGCAGTACCTCTCCAGGATAAGATGCTGGCACCTTTACACCTGGAAAGTATCTTTTTCTGATGCTCTTGAAACTAAAGATAGCCTTGGAAAGTCTTTTAGTAAGCAACAATCTAAAGATTATGGACACGTGATTGCCCCTTACTATTTTCACATTCAATATTTTTAAGAATGATTGTAATTAGTCAGAGGAGTCTGTTGAGAAATAGATGTGATTTAGGGGAGATTTCCTGTGCAAAGCTCTGATCTCGTGGGATATTGCTTCTGAGAGGTTACTATATCCTTATATAACTTAATGGGAAAATGCCTTATTTTTATGACAGAATGTGTTCCTCCACAAGCGTACATGCAGTGCAACAGAAAAATCCTCAAGTCCGCAGCCAGGAGTCAGTCTTACAGCTTCTTTATGAATTAAAGAGGAAAACATATTGAAGGTCCTGAGCTGCTATTTTCATTTCCTTTTCCTTTTACCATACCCCTAGGCTTTCAGGATTTTATGTTAAGTCCTGTTAAATAATGCCTTAGAAAACAGCTATGAAATTCCCTTCAAGCTATCAAAGCAGTGTAACAGTTTGGGAATGTATGGAATAATAAGGTGAAGTTTTCAGCTTAGCTAAAAGCTGCTGGTTATCTCAGTTAAGAAAGTCACGGGAAGGAAAGAAGTGGCATTGCATCGTCTGTAATCAGTGCACCATTTTAATAGGGTAATCCTATATTTTGCTTTTAACTACAGTGTCGCTTGTTTTATAGGCTGAAGGATTAAACTCACATAAATAGAACTAATCCACCCTGGTGGATGAGGAGCATCCAAGTGTTTCCTATGGCAGAGGTACTCAAGGGCTGGTTTAACTCCTTTCAAGGTAGAGAGGGGCAGGGAATGCTGAGCAGCCAGGCTCTTGCTCTTCAATCAAGCACAGCCCTGCCGAATTTCACTCCTCTGGAGGGAGGCTCTCTGATCCTGTGCTACTCCGCAAGCTTCCTAAAAACACCTTCAATCTGACCAAGAGGCCTTTCATCTTGTCGATACTGGTTTCATGTACGGCATTTCACTTCTCCCTCTTGGGCATCTGGGAGCCCTCCTTCCTTCGCGTACCCAGGGGAATTTGCAAGCAACCAAAACTTCCACCTACAGCACTCAGCAATTTTTCAGAAGGATGTGGTTATCGGTCCTTGCTTGCTTTGTACCCACGGGCTGCAGCAGTTTGTTCCCAGGAGCTTCAAACTAAAAACTGCCTTTTACAGTATTGGAAAGCAGCCTGCATTAATTTTCCCATCCAGACCTCCTCCGTGGTGGCCAGCAGAGAAGGAGTTAACTGCTGTCCTCTTTTCTGCCTTTGCTGGCTGGAGTCACTGGCATCCCATCTGGTCCGGGCTGTCCGTAGGTCTTCCCAGCGTTCTCTGGGGAAGGCACTACAATACCCAGGAATTTTAACAATCCTAAACAGATTGGGGGCCACATATGGAGCAAAATGATTAGATTATGAGAAATCCAATCACATTTGCTGCCCCAGCCTTATATTTTTAAGCATTTGGGATCAGGCTTTCTGCTCAATTACAAATACTTTACATGCAACAGAGATAAAGTTGTTATGTTCATCTCTCTGTCTTGTCCCCAGAGGGATAGTATCCATTTTAATGTTTGATTGTAGGAATTTAATGAATAAGTTAACATTATGTCTAATAAAATCTGCCACTTTTGTCATAAATCGTCACAGCAACCTACTGTTTGCCATAGTCAGAGGTAGACTATAGAAGAAGGAATACAGAACATGCTCATGCATATGTATACAGAAGGGGAAAAGTAATCTCTGAGCTTTGTTTACTCTGCCTTGTTTACTCTAATGTGGTTTTTTTCTGTTCAATTAAAAAAAGCTGGTATTTCATGAGAGAGCTTAACAATAAGAGTTTATTTCTGTGAAACGATGTTTTAGCCAAAATTCTTTATTGAGCAAATCCCTCCGAATGTGAAGCAAAAAAGTGAACAGAAAATCATGGAGCTCAACCTACAGCCGTCTCATCCCACATCTCTTGATATCGCCCTCCCTTGTGATACAGAACATCCCCTGCTGCGATGCCGTAGCACCCATAAAATCCTGTCTCCTCTTCCAGCATCCCTGGCCGAGCACAGACCGGCACACCGCAATGCATTTTGGTACGGAGCTCTTGTGTGGGATCCTCTTTGGTTTTGACTAGACTTTCATGGGCACTTGTTTGGGCGTTGAGCAAAGTCCGCAGAGACGGTAGAAGAGAAAGGAGGCAGGCGGGGGCACGTCTGCATGGAAAGCTGCCTTCGCACCCGTGTGGGTCCCTCTGGACTGGTCTGTTGCCCGTTCTCTGCACACCTCGGCTGTGGCCCTTCGTGACCCCAACACCCGGAGCGTTGTGCCCGTCCCCCTCTGTTCCTCACCCTACCTGTCTCCTACTCCCCCTGATCGTCTTCTACCCTCTCTGATCTTTACCCATGGGATTGGTAAATGCCTGCACCCCAATGGGCAGGAATACAAGTCCTTGCTAAGTTGCAAAGGGCCTTGCAAAATGACCAATGCAGCTTTTTGTCCAGAGGTAAGCCCAAAAGGTCACCAAATAGCGAAGGAGTCCCTTAGGGAATCCTCTTAGTGGAAAATACAAAGCTAGCTGAGCTGGTTCTGCTCGTCTTCCTTCCCACAGACCAAAAGTTTTGCCTGGGGTGAATTTTCCACTTAGAAAATTTGATTATAAAAATTGTCTTGCTAATTCTTCCCCTGATGTCTTGGATAAGATGTTAAGTCCTCAAGCAACCCCTGAAGGAAGCAGTCTGCCAGGCTGCTGAAAGCGGGGATTGCTGTGCTAGGACAGCCTAATAACCGGAGTGCTTTATCTTCTCTCTGGTCTGCAGTGGGAATCTTAGCAGGAGGTGGAGAACCTTTGCCGTAGCATGGTATCACACCTAAGACCAGTGATTAACAGCAGCAGCTGGCTAATGCTTCAGGATCTCTAGGGAAATTGCACTGTTGATTTTTTTTTTAAAAAATATGACTGCTTTAAATTTACAAGCTATTTTATAGACTCATTAATTTTTCACGGGGGAAGGATAAATGAGCGGCTGGAGAGGAGCTCAGAATATGGGGTATTTACACTTAATTTATAAATTATGAACTTGAAAGCTGACACTTTATCGTGCTCGGTATCATTTCATAATGAAACAGGATTAATCTCTCTGCTTCTACGCTGGACCTGGCATAACATGAACATCTACGCTTCCAGGCAGTTTCTAAGAGCAGTGACTGGGCACTGCTCAGCCCTGAGGCAGAAAAGGGGTTCCCTTTGCAATACCCTCAGCTCATTTTCTTTGTGCTCCCTCTTTCCTGTGGCAGATATTTGGCCCCCACGTTCTGCAGATCGCAAGTCATCCATCAGAGTCCCAGCATGGCCTGGGTAGAAACTGGGACTCTGTCCTGATGCCAGAACCATGTGGCTTCATCTCCATCCCCAAGGAAGCGTGAGCGAGGCTCACTGATCCTATCGTGACTCCACCAAATCATCCCGTGAGGCTTCCGCAGCGCAAGGGGGTACTAAGGGAAACTAAGGCAGCTCCAATGGCTCATTCATTCTGGAGGATTATGTGAGATATCTGGGGCAGGGATAAGAGATATCGCCCTTTCTGTGCCTCTGCTGTATTCAGGTGACCCCTAGTCTCCCTGGGCAAGTTCCTTGACTCGTGGATGGGCCTCTGGAGAGTCCTATGATGAGAGAAGAAGTGGTCATGGCACTGCAAAGGCAGGACCACAGAGGATTTGGGGAAATTCCACCCTTTACATGATGCTTACTGGGACTGGGTTTGCACTGAATCAGCAGCAAATGCATGCAAAGAAAGTGCAGCCACAAGCTCAACATGGGGCTAATTCGATATTCTCCCTTCACTGACAGAGCTACTTAGGTGTCAGGCTCGGTCTGTGTTAAAATACTGTTTCTGACATGAGATTAGCTCTGGTGTTGTCCAGCTTTTCACATTTATTCTTGGCGCTGGCCTCATTTATTTTACCACTTGGCCAGTGGCCATTTCTTACTGAGTCTTGTCTTCAGATTTCAGCGCAAAATGAAATTTCGCCACCTTGTTAGCAGTCCCTATCAGTGCACAGCTTTCCAGGAAGCTGCCTGGAGTGGGACTGCCTCAGCACGGAGTGGTTGGAGAAGCCTGCCCCGCACGTGATGGCCCGTGCTGCTGGCTCCACTCACTCCAGCCCCTCGGCTTCTTGCTTCCATGCCCAATTTTCCTTTGGGGGCTCTGTTAATGTGACACCGAACCATTTCAGGCTGAAGTTTCCTCAAAGGTCTGAAGAACAGGTTGTCACAGGAGTGATCATCAGAAATCCTTGAGCTTTCCTTCTCCATCTGTGAGATTTTGTGAACTTAATGCCTACATTGAATCGTTCTTGGCTTGGGTCAGACTTGATTCTTACTTTTGTCCATCTAATATTAGGACTGATACTAAGAATAAGTTACCTCACGTTGTGATAGTGCCAGAGCCTTGGCATGTGTCAGTTCATCTGGATTGCATGCCAGTTTATGTTTTGTCATGCTTTCCTTCAGTGTTGATTAGAAATTGCGTCTTGCTGGATTTCACTAGCCAGAAAACAGGTTATCCATCAGCATGGCCTACCCTGTGCAAAAGGAAGCAAAACCATTTAGGTTTTGACATTCCCTGCCCCAAATCCTTCATAAAGAGGGCTGTTTGAGTTCACATTTGGGTGCTGTCTGTCCCCCAAGCTGCTGAAAACACATTTTTCTGTCTGTGTGTAAAAATACACAACTCAAGAGAATGAAAGGGGAGCTGGGGACTGTATCTGACCCTTCCACATAGGAAAAAACACATTTCATTGCTCTGAAGACAGGGGATGGGGACTGGGCCAAGGGTGGGATGTTGCTGTCACAGAATGAAGCTACAATGAGAGTTGGCTGTAGGAGAAAGGCAGCATTTCAAGTTATGGTGGGCCACAGTAACCAGCAGGCAGCTGTTGAACTTGCAGAAGCAAAAAGGAGCAAAGCTTCAGGAGATGTTTAATCTACCCAGCAGACGTCGCGTTTGGAGGAGTCATAAGGCAAGGTCAGGAAATGTCTCTTCCTGAGACCAACTCCCTGCTTCTCTTCAAATTCAATTAGGCGCGGAGCAATAGGGATGCTGCTCCAGATGGCAGGGGCAGTGCGGGAGCGGTGCCCACTCCCTGTGATGCAGGGAGGAGCCGTGGGGAACAGAGAGGAGCTGCCGTCTGAGGAGCACGGGCAATGAGCTGGTGAATAGAGAGCCAGGAGGTCAGGCAGAGGAGGGAGCGGGAGCAGCCGCACCATTTTAGCTCCAGGTCATTGCCTCTAAAGGCTGGGCGCTGGCGGGTGTGGGGAGCTGCTCTTCTATTTCCATTTTTACAATGCAGGTTGATCAGATTTTCTTGGCTGGGGCAACATGCGTAGACACGTGATCTGATTTATTAGTTTCCACAACCTGGCACTACATAGGCCAAAGAATAAAACCATGTCCTCCCTCACCTGGCTCCTGGGTTGAGCTTGTCTGGCATATGGTATCCCAGATTTATATTTCTGATTTATGCAAATAAATCCCCTTTTCACAGGGGAACATGAGAAGAATCAGAGAAATGGAACTTCTAACGAAGAACAAGCAACTGCTGGGAAACCAAATGGTGATAAGTGTCTACTCTGGGCGAATACCTTTCTAAGCAAAACTGCTCCCAGCACTATTGTCAGGGAATTCCTAAATGAATTAATCTCTTCATAAGCACCTCTGATGAGCATCTTTATCATACAAGCTGAGTGATTGCACTGCTGTCAGTAGGGGACTTCTGTTGGTTGATTAAAAATGTTTTTTTACTGCAGTATGCACCTGACTTATTTATCGGATGGAGGGAAAAAAATCTGATAAAGCATCTTGGCTCAGAGAAAGATGCTAGAAGAGGATTGGGAGAGAAAGGTGGGGAAAGCAAGTGGATTTTCCTCAAAGGATCTACTCAGAAATACAAAGCAGGTTGTCGGGGAAATGTGTTCAGAGGAATAATGTCTCTCTGCCATCATATTTCAGCTACAAGACTGTGAGGAGATGAAATTCTCCTTCGCACTCCAACACGCCAATCTGATCCAGCCATAGAAGGAAGCTAGAGAACGCACACTGCGTGCGTGCGAAGACGTGAAATCTCACAGGCGGCTAAGGAAAGGCAGCGGTCTAGATGGTCAAGACAAATGAGACATTGTTTGGGCCAAGCTGGCTTTATTCCTGGGTTTCAGAAGCCCACACATGAGCTCTCTGAACTTTAGAGCAGATTATTAAGTTAGCTCCATCGTGCTCTTATGAACAAGCCAACAAAGTCTTTACAAAGTTTTGTTGGGTTTTTTTTATATAAATGTCACACCTCTACAGAGTGAACTCTTTTTTTCCTTTCTTCGCAACAACAGTAAAAGTGCTTGAGGGCCTCAATCTGCGAGCAACTACTCATAAATTATTAACAAGGCTTCTCCTGCCAGCAAAGTTGTGCACAGGGGTGAGCGGTTACAAAGCTGAGCCTTTGGCCCAGAAAACCCATTCTGGTTTGGAAAGGTGCTAAGAATGTGCTTGTAACTGCACAGTTTAAAAAGCCAATTAAAAAATTATTAATGCCACAAACAGCACAGCTTAACCAGAGGTGGGCCCCTCATCTTTGTGACAGAACCCCCCCCATGTGTATAGCTGCTTAATGCACAAAAGGGACTGACGAATCTGGCGGTCTGACCACATATTTTCCACTTATTAAAGTGAAATGTGTGTGACCATTTCTCCAAGCAGCTTCGAGAGTATCTACCTATTAACTTTCCACATAAGGGATTTCCCTGAGTTTTCCACTTCTCAACAACCTCTTTTCCACGTTGGCAGCTCCGCGCTGGAGGATCTGAAACTGCAGCTACCTTCATTTATTTGCAAAGCCCGGGGGACATCAGTCCACCCGGCTTGCCACGGTGCGGTGGAGAGGTGCCAGGTCCGTATGCCGGGTGATCACCAGCCGTGCTGGGCAGCCCTGCACCGCAGGAGCAGGCTGAGCGTTTTCACAGAGCCTGAGCTTAACCCTGGGGAGCAGCTTTGTTCTTGGCCAGAAGTGCCTAAAAGCTACAGGTGTGGATTGTATTAATGCTCAGAGAAAGAGAGTGCTATGATACCTTGGTGAAAAATCTGCTCCCTCTGAGCTCCCCCGCCTGTAAACCATACTGCAAAGAGGGGTTTGGTGGCCAAGAGTGGCTCAGTAGTCCTAACTTACCTCCCTGGCCACCCCTGCTGGCTAATGGCCCGCACTTTGCTGACATGTCCATGCTCCCCAGCTAAACAGGGAGAAAAAGAGTGGAAACTGGTAGGAAACAGTGTCAGAAGCTGCCCTTCCCTTGTAGGATAGGTTTAATGTCAAATTTGGTTTGCA
Organism: Gorsachius goisagi; assembly: GCA_018403395.1. NCBI lineage: Eukaryota > Metazoa > Chordata > Aves > Pelecaniformes > Ardeidae > Gorsachius > Gorsachius goisagi. Next base: position 279,260 of record BOSO01005026.1, read on the forward strand.
AGACATGCCCAGAGCCTTCTCCAAAAGCAGAGGATAAAACTCTTCTTCCTCCTGGAGGCACTTGGTAAAGTCACCAATCCTGGCCGAGCTGCTGCGGACCCAGAGCTCGGTTGTTGTCAGGGTCTTTTAGCTGATACAGTCCAAGGACTCATGAGGGAAGTGCCCTCATTTTATTACACAAGAAACAATATATATCAGCATTTAAATATGCAGATGCAAAGGCTTCAGACTCCGTGTGCCTTGTACTGGGAGCGAGAAGGGTGCTGGTAACACACCAGTGTTCTGGCTGCTGCTAAGCAGCGCTGGCACAGCACCAAGGCTCTCTCCCCAACATCCCCCCCAGCTCACCAGTAGGCTGGGGGTGGGCAAGATCTTGGGAGGGGGCACAGCTGACCCCAACTGACCAAAGGGATGTTCCATACCATATGACGTCCGCTCAGCAATAAAAGCTAAGAGAAAGGAGAAGGAAGGGGGGACATTCATTACTTACAACGTTTGTCTTCTGGAGCAACCGCTAGGCGTACTGAAGCCCTGCTTCCCACAAAGTGGCTGGACATCGCCTGCTGATGGGATGTAGCGAATAAATCTTTTGTTTTCCTTTTGATTCCATGCACGGCCCTTGCTTTTTCTTTTATTAAACTGCCTTTATCTTGACCCACGAGGTTTTGTTTCCATCTCATTTTCTCCCTGCCTGTCCAGCTGAGGAGGGGAGAGAGCGGCTGGGTGGCACCTGGTGTCCAGCCAGGGTCAACCCACCACAAAGTTTCAGAAGTGTTTGCAAACCCTGGCAAAACCACAGAGTGTTCTAGGTGCCAGAAATGAAAACAACTAAATAACCATCTGGAAATAATAGCAATAGTTTCATAGCAACATAAAAGCATAACTTATGATAGTCATAGCATGGGTGAAGCTGCTTATGTTTTCCCTATATTAAAATTCCAATTTCTGAACCATACATAGAGAAGTGAGGCTGACAGACAGGCTGTGCTGCCCCTGAAAATTTTGCCATCAAACATATCTTAAAAAGCCAATTGATGACTCCTTTGGGGAGACGTTACCCCTATTTCTGTCCGTCGGTAATGGATAGCAGGCACCTGTAAGAGACGGCATATCAGCTTCTTAACTGCACCGTGATGGATATAGTTCCTTGCAGCACAAATTAGGCTTCTGTCTTTGACCTCCAGAGTCCTGAGACAGCATCTACCCCTGCTGCTTTTGGCAGGAGGGGATACAGTCAGACTCGGCTTTAACACTTTGCATCAGCCCCTAATGGGACTTTTGGACAGTCAGGCAATGATGAGGGTCTGACTGACAAGCCTTGGGTGTAACACTCTGGTCTGAAGCAAGGAGAAGATTTCTGGGGAGAAGGCCCAAGCTCCATTGGCTCTGGGTGCTCTATAGGGTGAGCCTACATATACAATCCTCCATATTTTACTGTGGAGACTGTCTTTGTATTTAAGATGCACTTAAAGAATGGGGACAGTAAATAAAGACTATGATCAGATCTATTCGCTCTGTCAGCTGGAACGACTTTTTCTACTTCAGAAGCAAAATCACTCTGCGACATGCATGTTTCTTCAGTGACAGCCCTTGTGCTTCTCCCACGTGGATGGGCAGAGCCATTCCCGCCCCTGTGGTGTCAACCCCCCCAGTGGGGCTATGGGCAGCTGGACCCTTCTCTGAGCTCCCAGCACAGCTCTACAAGTGTTTTCTGCTCGGAGGAGCAGGATGTCCAATGTAGTGGTGGGAGCATGGGTGGTGGTGGGGCAATGTCAGATGTGAGACTTATCTCAAGCCAGTATTGCACCAGATGTGGAGGGGGTCCCCATGGGGAGAAGTCCCTGGGAGACACAGAGGGGCAGCCAGAGGGAAACCCTTTCTATGTAGGAAATCTCTTGAAACTCTTTAAATTAAATCAGCTTTTTAACCTAAAATAGAAGAGAAGAGCATGTAGGCTTTTTGGACGCTAGCGGTATTGCTTGTTGACAAATTTGGTACTTGCTCCTCTAGCCTGTCATTCCAAAGATTGGAGCCTAGATTCTTGCCTCACCTGCTGTGTCTTTGTATTTTAGGAAGAAGAGATTTCCTCTTTGTAGAGCTGCCACAACCAAGGGACAACATATCATCCTGCACGACTCTTGTGCCTCTTTGTCACACATATGAGAAAGGAGGGAACATTTAATAATGTAAATTTAATTTGTAATATGTGATCTACCCATCCAGCACTCTTGCAGATCGAAGAACAGGTGTATTTATAATGCTGGAAAGGAGCCATGCTAGGGATGATAGATACATTATCTTAATTAGAAACAAGAATAAACCGAGTAGAATGAAATAACAACAGTTCCAGTTTAAACAGGGATATCAGCTCCATCCAGGCATCCCTGAGAAAATACACAGTATGCAACATATAATTCTGCACTAAGGAGTTCAGGGAGGAATTCCTCATACTTGTGTCTCCAGCCATGGAGCCTTTGGGAATCATAGAATCATTTAGGTTGGAAAAGACCTTTAAGATCATCAGGTCCAATCATTAACTTAATAAGCACGCTCTTTTCTCCACTGAGGCAAAAAATTCCTGTCTTTAGACAGAAGGAGACCTTGTGCAGTTGGTGACGCCTCTTGTTTCACAAGAGTGGGCACACAGGAGAGCGCAGGTTGCCCGTCTCCCTCGTGGATTAGTCCTGAGAATTCAAGTATGTGAGTACGCAGCTCCTCCTACATTTAAGCCCACTGTTTTGTTTGCAGATCATGGCCCACTTGTCCTTTCTGCCTGGCTGAACGGAGCAGGGTGGGGTGAGGATCTAGCTGGGACCCAGAGTGCTGCGAAGGGTGCGCTTTTGTGGGGAGCCAGACTGGGAAAAGCTCAGTTGCTGACCTGATTTTCAGAGAGAGCAGATTAAGTAGGAGGCAAGACTGTTTCCTTAAGACTGGCATTTATAAGTAGATGGGTGCATTCCGAAATGAATGATAATCAGTAAATTTTCTCCTACCCCTGGTTTGGCTCAGGGCATTTATAAATGTTATCTGAGAGGCAGTGTTATCTGCGATGGACTGGTGGACAGATTTGTCCAGCACAGCTCAATGCAGAGAGTCCATTTAGGCTTTCATCATTTATTCTCTTTATTGATTCACTGTTACACCACACTGCTGCCATTCAAAAGTCAGACAGTGCCAAAAAAAAACCCCAAACAAAAAAAGTTCCTCAATTTCCCAACAGGTCCTCAGCTTTTTAAGTCTGTGTTCTGGCCTCAGTTAAGCAACCTGATCACAGGTAAGGTCCCTGTTTGGGGCATGCCCGAAAGTCTTAAATTCAGGCCTTAGGTTCCCAATACTTTGTTCTTCCCCCTGATTCCGAAGCGAGCCAGAGGGGAATGGGTTTGTGTTTCCTGGGGTTCACGGAGCTCCCGAGGAGGAGCCAAGAGGCGTTCATTTAGCTCAGGACGCGTTGATGAGCCTCTGGGCAGTTTTGATAACATGCATTTGGTAATAGGCAATGTGGGCATGCCGACAGTCAGATGGGTACTTGTCCTCAGCAGTAATAGCCGACAATAATGACTGTTTTGGTTTTTTTTAATACCATTCCATTTATTTTTTTATAATACCATGAAGAGCTATGACAAAATAATCTCTAGAAGAATGCAAGTTAATAAAAGTATAAATCCATGCGTGGGAGCATTGATCTACAAGGTCAATTACAGTATCATTAAAAAATCAATATGTACTTGCAACTGCAAAGTGCCAGTAGCTTAGCATCGCTCTGAAGGGTTAATAGCACTTTTCAAAGCATCCAAAGTATTCAAGCAGGAGACAAAATGCCACTGTGTGAGGGGTTAAATTACAGGGCACCTCCCTTTCCTGATCTCTGGTAATGGAATATGGAGATTTTCAACACTAGGCAACTTTGGGATCTACTGATGTGATTGAGAGTTATGACCGTCCTCTGCGAAATGGTGCAAGTCCTGTTCTCCAGGTGAGAGATCTCTTGCTCTGTCTCCCCCATCCTTCCCCAATACACCTCTCGTTATAGTCAGTTTGGGTACTTGTGATCAGGGGAGTATGGAAATGCCTCACCAGCACCGTCAGAGGCTCTGCAGAACCTGCTGCCGCACCAGGAATGGGAAAGGGCACAAGGAGGTTTGCACAGACTGGATGGAAATCTGTCTTACCCTGAGAGATCTGAAAGGATGGCCTTGTAGAAACACTTTAAATAGTTTTGAAAGCGCCCTTTAAATACTGAGGCTGCGCAGTCGCCTTGCATTGAGTGCCTGGGAGCTAAGCAGGCAGGCTGCTTACACCCCCAGGAGCTGGAACCACTCCGCAGAGCAGCTTCCCCCTGACAGCACGGGAGAGGAATTGTCACTGCCTCGCTGCATCTGCTGACATTATATCTGCCGACATTATATCTGCCATGTCTTTATTCGCGGTGGCTGCTCTGGGGATGGACACAGGGCATCTATCTGCAGAGCTGCCAATCAATAACTTTCATCAATAGTCACTTCATTTTTAGAGTAGCGAACAATCACGCTGCACCAGGAGATAAGGACAAGCCAGCATGTTAGACAGCTTGGTGTGTTTTGCTGGTATCTCTCTATCAGTGCTGTTGTGAGGCACTCCAACGAGCTCAAGCCAGTACCATCTGTATTACAGAAAGTCTCAGGGTAGCCCACTTTTTCTGCTGGGCAGTCCACTTTTTCTGCTGGATACCAAACTGCCACCTTTTTTGTAGGGAAACCAGTCCGTACTTGTCCCGCTAATAGGCTTTAATGGCCCTGAGCAGCCTCACCTGGGGTTCCACCCACAGCCCATGGGCCCAGGAGCTCTATTTAAGCTCAGCCGTGGCCTCTCAACTCTGGTTAGAGATGTGTTGCAGAGGTGCTGGTCTCCAGCTCAGCCCTCCTCATGCCTGGCTGTGGACCCTGCTGCTCCAGAACTCAGGACTGGCTTAAACAAGGATCTTCTTCATTACTATGGAGCAGTCTGATCTAGGCTGCTCTCTCTAGTTTGTCTTGCTTGGGTGTCCCTCAGGGAGCAGCTGTCCCTTGCTACACAAAAGATGTGGACAGGCTGGAGAGGGTCCAGAGAAGGGCCACCAAGATGGTCATGGGACTGGGAAGCCTGCCATGTGAGGATGGGCTGAAAGAACTGGGTTTGTTCAGCCTTGAGAAAAGAAGGCTTAGAGGGGATTTTATCATCATGTACCAGTACCTAAGGGAGATGGAGACTCTTTTTTTACAAGGAGTCACATGGAGATAACAAGGGGGAATGGACACAAGTTGCTCTTGGGGAGATTCCAAATGGACATGAGAAGGAAATTTTTCACCATGAGAACAGTTAACCCTTGGAATAATCTCCCCAGGTCAGTGGTTGACTCTGCCACATTGGACATTTTGAAGGCTCAGCTGGTTAGGGTGCTGGGCCATCTTGTCTAGATTGTGTCCTTGCCTAGAAAGTTTGGACCAGATGATCCCTTCCAACCTAGAATTCTAGGATTGATTCCCGATCCTAGCAGAAGTGCTAAAGGGCCATCTGGGGCAGCCTTTAGTGCTGAGGGTTATGTTTTTACAAGTGAAAGCTCTGGAAAGAAATTCCTCTCTGTTAATGAAATATAACTGTGAGGATGGCATTAAATATTCAAATTATTCCCCATTAAATCTTCAAATTATTTCCCCTGCTCCCAAACCATTGCAAGCTGAGGATGTGTGTCAGAGCAATGTGGTTTCTGTCACTCAAGCACTAAACCGCTCTCTGAGCTGTTAACTAGCAAAAGTGCCTCATCCATTGGTGAAAGAGGTGCTTGTGTTTGAGGAGGAGGTTTATGGGTGCTCCTGCCCCTAGGAGCCTGCCTGGACTTGAGCTCTCCATGCCACATTGGGATTCTGAGGCTGGCACATGTGGTTTGGGTTTCTGCACTCCACAAGGTGGATTTTGCGCCGACTTACTGCAACGCCTCCAGGAAGACTTGTAGAGCAGAACCAGGTTTACAGTTGCAGGATCCTTTGCTCTTGTGATCAACCAGGCACTGTCCAGGAGCACTGTGTGTGACTTTGGAGAGCTGTTGGTGTGGAGCAGGGAAGGATGAGGCTCTTAACATGCTCTGTGACCAGGAGCTGTGGGCCACGTGTCTCAGCAGTTGTGGTCAACTTTTGGTCTGACTCCTCTTGATGGTGGAGAGGAAATGGATTGTGCTCCTGTGGATTCATGGTTTCTCATTGCTGGCTGCCTGTTATCTGCCAGGCTGCTGGATCCCAGTTTGACAGCTGAGGAAAAATAGAGGACTCTAACAATTCTTTAGGTGAAGCAAGAAAACAAAAATGAAATATGTAGTTCAACCATCACGACTACAGCTGTGCTGGGCTCTCCTCCAGCTCAGGCATGGAAAACGTATCCACCTGTGAGCATGTGGAAGTAGCTAGAGGTGCCCTTTTGAATCTGCCTTGCCAGCTAATTCCTGCAAGCCTTTCTGTTCGGCAGCATCCCCGATTTGCTTGGCGAGCCAGCCCGGCAGGGGTGTGACTGCTGCTTGCCTCCTCTGCCACGCGCCGTGAGCACTGACCTGGAGCCTGCTGCCTGGCCCCTGTGTGTCAGGGGACGTAAATAACAGGCAGAAGGGATGCAGACGGGGGCAATGACCTTGGCAGGCTGTTTTCCCAAAAGGCCTGGAGCCAGCCTCTGCTCTCAGACACTCGCCACTTCCAGTGGGAGCACCAGTGAAAACTAATGGTCAGGAAGAGTTGCACGCAGCAGATGCGCTGCCTTGGTCAGAGCAGAAGAGCAGTTAAATTTGATGTTCAGCTTGCCCAATTACCTTGGCTGAAAGTAATTTTGCAGGGACTGTGCACAAACTCAGCAAGTGGTGGTCCGGCAGGTGAATTTAAATTACTTGATAAGTGCTCAACAAGTCTCTATCTGGTTTTTATTTTGGGGGGAGTCTTATTCCTAAATTGCCTTACTCTGCTTGTATGGTGCTTATTTTGGGTGTGTATTTTGTAATTGGGAGTGAAGGGCCAGTGTCCTGGCTCATAACTGAAGGCAGATGCCCCTTTTGGTTGTTGCCTTTGAAAATTTCTTGAAGTGGGATAGCATTTCTGCATGGAGCTTTTCTGTGTCGTTTGGAAGGGAAGAAAATACTGCCACATATCAGCTGTGAGTGTAATAACACCTCTGAAGAACAGACTTAAATTTTGCTTCCCTTTTTTATTTCAGGCTTGTTCAGACTGCTCCAGGATTTCTCCTATAAACTTATAGCTGTTCTTTCTAGAAAAGCCTTTTGAGCAAGGGAATGTCATAGTTGCACGTGAACATTTGCAGCTCAAATGCCCTGAGGTGGATATTCATATCAAAAGTGCTTTGCATTCATCCCTCATGAGAACTAACACTATGTGGCTTATTTGAATCATCCCAAACAATCAAATTGGCTTAATCAGTAAAAATTGCATAATTATTCAGGGTGGTTTATAATTAAAGGATAAATGTATGAGAGCAGCTCCTGTGGAGCCTGTGGTGAGGAGTGTTGCAGAGGAAGGGCCTCCCCGCTGCTGCCCGGAGGTGGGAGCGTGTCCCCCAAAATCAGAAATGTTTTATTTACTGTGCCATGGTGTGCATCAGACTTGGAATTCTGCTTCTTTTTCATTGCCTTATGCAATAAGTCACGCGTGCTGTAAATGATTAATTAGCCTCAACAGTTACCACGTGGCCTGGGTCTGTCTGGGATGGCTCCGTACATACAGCTGTGCCGTGGTGCTTCCCAAGGGGGCTTTCCTTTCAAAACAAAGTACAGGCAGGATGCATAAAGGTGTCAAAAGTGGAATAAGAAAAATCATCAGGTGGGTTTTAGGTGGTTATGCCAAAAACCGGCCATGCTGCAGCCTTCCAACCTGGATGAGTCTGAAATGTGGCTGGGCTGTCAGGCTGCCCTGATGGCATCCCTTCCCCTTCAGCCCTCTGGCCTGTGCAGGAGGGAAATGTGCTGGGGAAGCTTAGAAACTGAAGTTGAAAGAGGCTCCCTGATATTTTTTTTAATCAGTGAGTCCTCTTCTCAGCCAGCGGTGAGCAGAGGGGCTGCCAGAGCAGTGCAGTTTGTATAACCCTATCCACAACACTGTGCACTCTCTGTTTTGGTGCTTCTGTGCCTTTTCTGGCACACCTGGCCACTAATTTTTCTAGAACCAGCCTTTTGAAAGGGTGAAGGGGAATAAAAGGGAAGACTTGCAGTTTTCTTCCTTCAGAGCCTGGCAGTCATCTGGCTCATCGTGACTGAAAGCAATGAAATTGTGCACTAAGTCTGTGCTGAGCTCTGAGCACTCATTCCCTTCCCTTCCCCTCCTGATGTCATTACGCTCATTTACTAAAATCTTCTTAGGGCCAGGAGGTACCAGAGGGCCCAGAAGGGTGCCTGCTTTCTGCCAGCCCTTATGTGGGAGGTTATGCAGCCAGGGCTGGTGCCTGGTGGTTCAACAGCAGCACGGAGCCAAGACAGAACCAGTGCCTGGGCTTGCTTTTATTGCTGGGGCTGTATGGGCAGGGATTGCCAGAGGGCTCTTCAAGCTGGGAAGGCGTGCTTTTTGGACAGCAAGATGGTGGGGGGATTTGGGGAGGGGTGCAGGGAGAGATGCATTTTGCTGGGTCAGCCCTGTGTTACCCCTTCCTGTGGCATGGACGGGCAACGCATTTCACAGTGTCTCCCTCTATGCTCTCCCAGGGTGGCTGGTATCTCTGGTATCTTTTGGGATGCCCCAAGGCTGCCCAGCAGTGCACAGGGCTGAGCCCTGGTATGTCCTGCTTCACTGGAGTCTTGAGTCCTGCTTCTGGGAAGCTCCCACTTCATTCAGGTTGGGTGATGAGGGCTGAGACGTTGCAGGCGTGGATAATGAGCAGGGGTTATGCTCAGTGGCCACAGGAAAACAGCGAAGAAGTTTCTTAGATGTTCCACTGGTAATGTCCTGTTGCTCTGCCAAATACAAAGCTTCCCTAAGCCCTGCTGTCCCAATTTTTTTTCTTTCACTTTATCAGCTTCATTGCAGGCAGGGTAAAGAAGGAGCATTTTGGACCTCTTTGAATTCCTTAGTCTTTCCAGTTAGAGATTCACTGAAGAATTCGTACCCCAAGCCCCAGGAATTGCCTTTTACCTGCTATTCCACCCTCCCTTCGCTGGCAACTTACCCCACAGCCCGATTCCTGTGGGTGCTCTTCCTCCCTGCTGGGGGCTCATTGCTGCCCAAGGGCTGTTCCCATCGATCTGCTCTGAGCAGGGTCTCCAGGGTGGCTTCAGCTCTGCCAATGCGTTTATGAAGAGAGGAGCCAAAGTACAGGTGGGAGGTGGGTTTCCTTCTCCACCATACGCTGCAACTGATTTGCTGAGCTTCCCTCTTGCCTGGGTCAGGCAAGGCTCTGTGCCCCGTGCCGTGTCCCCAAGCCCATGTGCCAATGGGTGGTTCCACTCCACCCACCAGCCCTGTGCCCCTCGTTCTGTGTTTGCAAGTGAACCAGAGAGGAATACAGTGTGTTTGTGGCCAAGCCACCAGTGCAAAAGGATGTGCTCTGTCAGGTGATCCCATATCAATTATTTTCCCTTGCTAATGGGAACATAGCAGCCATGAATGGGTAAATACACCCTCTCCAGGAAAAACTTGGTTCCTTAATGGAGATGCAAGGGAAGCCATCCACCCTTCTTAACGTTTAGAATGAAAATTGCCTGTTTGTTAGCTGTGATTTATTGTTTTTGCTTGGGTCCTACAAATGGAACGGATTCAGAAGGTTAAGCCCAGATGAGCTCATGCTGTTCAGCTGGATGATATTAGGAGTTAATCCTTTTGCGTGGTTCCATGTTCTGTAATACCTCTCAAGCCTGATGGCTGCAGCTGTATTTTAAAAGCTTTTTTTTAAGATAATCTGCTGGAAATGTGAAGCTGGTAGAAATGAAAAATACTCACTACCTTCCAGAGAAAAGATACAATATTTATTTCCATATTTAAACTTTTCTTTGAACTGGCTTGCGAAAAAAATTTAGGATGGATTACAGCCTTCCAGTGATGACTTGTAAATTCAGATCTTTTATAGAGATGTAACTGGTAACGTTTCCTACAACTGCTGCAAGTAATTAAGTCTCCTTCGCAATTTAATAACCTGCTTGTTTCCTGGCTACTAAATAACTCTTTTGTTCCATGTGTTTTTTTCTTTGCTTTGTGCTGCTGGCACTTAAAATGCCTAGTTTCTGGGAGCCCATGGACTGCTGTGTGTTTCAACCGTAGCTTATCGACCAGGTAATTTTATAGCCTTCTGGCTATGGGGTAATTAAATATATGTATAACAAATCTACCCTGTAGATTGAAACACCAAGTGTGTGCTTGGGTGACCCAGGGGTCCCAGCAGGGGTTATTTATTTGATTCCCATGCTAACAGAATGTTTTAGGGATTTGCTACTTATGTGAAATCCCTGTACCGGGTTTCTGAGCCATCTACCAAACAGCTGATCCCCTCATCCAGGTTAACCTCCTTGTTTCCATCTGTGTCGCAGGACTCGCAGGAGGATGGGAAGTGGATTGCAAGTAATGGACTTGCCCTCCTTGAAGGACTGTGGGAACGCTGCGTTGCCCCAAGCGTTTGCAGCACGCCTCTGAGCAAAATATCAATTACAGTAAGCTTACTTTTGAAAGGCAGCCAGAGCATTGCTAACTCTTTTTAATTCTTGTGAGTTTTATTTACAGCTTCTGTGTGTGTGTGGGGGGGGGAAAAAGTCCATATGATGGCAGAGAAACCTGATCTGGGCAGATCCTAATAACTTGAAAATCAGAAAGCAAAGGAAAGCGCTTAGTATAGGTAAGCAAACCTGTCTTTTTAAGGTCTGAGTTTAAATGCAAAACTCTGTAGAATACTGTGGTTTAGATAGCTGGCCTCGGTCTGGCCCGTCAGGGCTAAGGAGGGCTGGTAAGGAGCTCTTTCCCTTCTCTAATGGTATTCAGTGTGTCAGCTGTTACTCTAAGTTCCTTGTGGGCATGTGCTCTGTGGGAAGAAATGAACTCCGCAGGCACACCGCAGGGGTGCTATTTTCCAAGATCTGTGTGATCTGTAAGTCAATCAAGTAATTCTGAGGGCCTGACTTTCAATTTCGGAGTGCTTAGGCTTGCCAGTGCCAGGAACAAAGCAGAAAGTAACAGAACTGGTGTTTGGAAGGCAGCTGAGTGATGGAGGAGAAATAGATGGGAGGAGGGAAAAGCACAGCATTCTTACTCCATTCCTACTTTTCTTTTCAAATGGTATTTCTTTTTCATATGTTCCCTCGATTCCTTTCCCACTCCTTCCTCTGCTCTCCCCTTCTGCTTCTCACATGCTTAGGTTCAAATAATCCATAGTGCTAGAAAGCATTGGTCCTACTTTTTATCTGCGGAGATGTGTGGAAGAGATTAGAGTTTAAGGGACCTCAGTTCTAGGCTGGATGTTGTGTGACTAAAGTATATTAACAGTATGTGGGTTTGGCTAAGAATATAATATTGGCTCCTCTGCTGTTAGAGCAAAGCTGATCTTAAAGCTCATGAATCTGGCTCAACAGGGCCAAAGGGGACGTCGGCTGTGCTAAACGTGGTACTTTGCCTTGTTGTTTGATTGGAATAGTTCTCAAGGTTTAATCTTCCAGTTTGTCCTCTCTAGTGTAGGCTAAAAAGCTGCCTCGTTGAGGCTGAACGAAGACTTGAAAAATATTTTAGTGCTCTGCTGTGCCTCTGAATGACCTTGGGCAAATCTGATCTCGGGGCATCTGTTTCACAGAACCAGCACGGCCTCTCCCCGGAGCCGGAGAGGTAAGGCAGGAATGCCTACAGCGCCTGAGCATTTCGGGGAAGTGAGGAGGATACAAATACCTACAGAGGCAGGCAAACTTCTAGAGCTGTAAATTGGAAGTATCATCCTTATTTAGTGTATGATAGCTAATAACTTGTGAATTGCTTTAAATGAGCATGGCCTTAGTTTTCATATAAAGCAACAGTAATATGAGCCGTGAGCCTAAATTAGGCTGTGTCAAATGTTTGCCAGTAATGCTATCCATGCTAGTACTAGCCAGGTTTTTTTAGTGGGCTCTTCTGTGAAGCACCTGCATGTTACCACCCTAACAAGCAACTCCCCAGCTTGTTCTTCATGTCTCATACTAGAGCTTACATTGCCCCAAAGCGACCGTAAAAATCAGCTCAGTGAGATGAGAATCCAATTCGTAAACATTAAGTTGCTATACTGTGCTGGCAGGATGGGTAACTGGGGTCTAGTTCACCAGCATCATGCTCCTAACTGGGTGGCTGTGTAAAAGCCTTGAGGAACTACAAAATGAGCAGCTGAAGGGTCCCTGCTGTCGTGGTTTTTAGTTAAACTTGGAGCTCCCGGAGGCACTGCTGCCTGCTGAGCATTCAGCACATCAGCTCTTTATTTCAGGCTTTGACCATACTTTGAGAAGTGTATAGAGGGTTCTCCTGAAACGCAACCTTTGGGAGGTACCTGCCCATCCCCTTGGCCTCAGGTAATGCACCTGGAGCTGAAATGCATTGCATTTCAGAGGAGCAAAAACAGTGAACCACACTTGGAAGAGGAAGCAGAGCTTTTTGTTGTTTGTGTTTTTAACAGGAGGGCATTTTCACTTTAAGACTTGGTGGAAAAATGCTTCAGCACACTATGTTGGGGGCAGGTGTAGGCAATGAAGCTTTTTCAGGTCTTGCTGGGCACATTTGTGGGTTTTGTTATGGTCTGAGATGCGGACTCTCCACTGTGGTATTCCCAAAAGGGAAGGAAGGAATAAACTTAGAAGCATTTCTGTAGCGCTGGAAGTTTAGCTATATTCTGTGTATTTTTAAAAATGTGAGAAAGCAAGCATGATACAAAGGCTCAGAGCTGTAAGTCTTACTTCAGCCATCGTGCATTTTGGCTGCAGCAGTAGTTAAACAAGTTTTAAAAAGTCCTTCTATAAACTTGCTTGGCTAACAGCTTCTTCAAAGGAAACAATGTTCCTCTAATTTGTTGAACTTCAGGTCCACCAAGAAAACGCTGGACAAAGCCATACTTTGCTTGTGGTCTCAAAAAAAAAAAAACCCTGTTGCCAACACCATGCTTAAGATCTTATTAAAATACAAAGCTATTATGGATTAAAGCAAAGCCCTGGGTTACACAGAGGTTGAAAGACAAAGTGATGAAACGCTTTTTAGATAAATTTCAGCACAAAGCTGGGTTAATCATGATGTACCTCAAGATTTTAAGGCCCAGGTTAAATTACACAATATGCAAGGTGTTTTTGAGGCTAAGTGAGATGGAGGTGGTGGGAACTCCAAGGAGTTTTCAGATTTCAGTGCTTTCCAATGGCAAATTAAATACAGGATCAATAAATGCTATGTAATGCCGATGGGAGGAATGAATTCATTTAAACCACACAAGTGTACTGAAGAGTTGTTAACTGATTAACTGATGACTAAACCAGGACTAAACGTGTGCCAGAGCATGCAAGTGCTCTTGCCTGATGCCATGGTTGGTCCTCAACCACCCGGGGGGTACATTGGAAAGCTGGGACTAAATAATCTGGAAAAGGTACTCCAGAAGCTCTCACAATGAACCTGCTACCAAAAGGGGCTTTTTCAAGCAGATGAACTACAGTTAGGAAGAATCTTTTTCTACCCCTCTCCTGTTTTTACTTTATTATCATCTGGTTTCTTGCCTGAATATGCTGGAGTACAGCACAGATGTGACTTGGAGCTGGCAATCGTCCTGGGAGCTCTAGGTGGCTGTGTTGCTATTAAGTAGAGATCAAGTGGCCTGCAGAAGGAAGGACGAGCACAGCTTCCCTCCCTGAGCCCCTGCTGTATTTTGGCCAGGCTCATGCAGACCTGGCCTACGGTACCTTGCTGTCCCCCCTGCCCCGCTCCCCTGGACCTGCCCAGGGCTGCCCTGAAGGTGGGATGAGAGCTGGTGCATCCCCTTTCCTGAGCCAGGCTGGGTCAGGAGGTGCTCACTCCCCGGTGTGCACAGCAGTAGCAGAAGGATTGGGAACAGCATGAGGACCTGCAGGAGCCAGGGTGCCATGGTGAACTTGTCTGGGGTGATGCTTCCTGAGCTACCTTAACCTTATTCCTGCTGGCAGCCTTTCTAGGTAGGTGATGCCCGTTTCCTGCATTCTGGTTTTCCTTCTTTCCCTGCTACACTCAAAAATGAGAAATATGAGGCACTTTTACTTAGGGAGCCTTATCCTTCCAAATTCTGGTGAAGGCATGCTAGGAGGGCAAACAAAAAGCCTTCTGCTGGAGGATCATGTGAGATCTGGAAAGCTAACCGCTGCCTGTGGTGGTTGGGGAGCTTTCCATTGCCTGGGGGTAAAGGGTTAAAAAAAGAATAAATCTCTGTAGCTGGCCAAGTCTGCAGCAAGACCTCCACCTTGGTGCTTGCTGGAGCTTCTCTGCTGCTGACAGAGACTTGTTTTGGGCACGTTGCTGGCTTGGGCAGCCTGGCAGAGCAGCTCGGGGGTCCCTGTGGATCCTGGCAAAGGCATCTCCTTCTCAAGGTGCCCAGTTCAGCCAGTGGCTGCTTTGGACTTCAGCGATTGCTAAAGTCATGACTTCCTTGCACAATGCCAGTCCCGTGACTGTGTATAGCATGGTTCACGAGATTATATACGGACCCAAAGCCAGATCTTTGGGGTTTTACCCTAATCATGAGGGCATAGTTAAAAACCACTGTTTGACAGGGCTACGGAGTAACTTACTTGGCAGTAAAGTGCCTCCCTGGTGTGGTGATGAAGACGTGGTAAGCAAGGCTGGTTTTTTTGGTGTTAAATCTCCCTATGACCTTTCCTCTCCTACTTTCCCCATCTCTGTGCTGATGGCTAACTCTTGGTGAAGTGTTTTGGCCTTGCTTTTATGAGCTGCAGACAAAAAGGGATTGCATGTCACACCACTGAGTAGGCAGAGCTTTTTGGTGTGGTTGCGCAGTGACAGGTTTCCCTGGGGGGGGTTGGAGGGCACACAGCATCCCGACCGGGGGCAGGCCTGCGAATGCACGTGTATGCTCCAAACTTCTGCTTGGCTTTCGTTATTTGAGATGAGCATCCCAACAGCTCTGCTGCTTCCTGGGAGTCTGCAGAGCTTTTTCTTGGAACAGGAAAGAAAATGCAAGAAGGGAGCTCTGCCTTTGCCTTCACCCGTTCGTGCTGAGGATGGCAATGCCAGGAGCAGACACTTTTGCCGTATTGGCTGCCCGGGCCAGCAGTGAGGTTGCACTGGAGCCCTGGGTCAGGAGCTGAGCCTGATGAACGCGTTGCTTGGTTGCATGAGTCAAGCCAGTCATGCCCAGGGTTTGTGGGGAGGGGTAAAGCCTGGGATAGAGGCATTGATACAAGTTCTGGGAAGGCTTTTTCCTGGGCTTGAAAAGCAGCGGTGAACTTTTAGCAGAGCGCAGGCTGAGAGCAATTGCTCAGAGTTTACCTTGATTGTATTTTTGTGATGAGTTAAAGCCTGCTGGATTAGGGATAACTGCTCCATCTGCTCATAGTCAGCTACGCATGGAGGTGACTGTTCCCATCATCTGATGGCAAAACCTGGAGCAGGCCCTGGACCGCAGTGTAGCCAAGGTACAGCCCTGTACGGGGGCAGGCAAAGCCTTGTGCCTCCAAGGGGAGTCGCCTGGGCTGGAAATCCCTGTGCCAAGCTGGGCAGTGCTCAAGGGTGGCCCATGCCCGAGAGCTTGCTCCAAGGAAGGTGTTCCACGGGTTGTGGGGGGAGCTGCAGGAGTGACGAGGTGCTCCCTGCCTGCCTGCTCAGCGATCGTCTGTCTCCAGCCTTAGACAGTATAGTTCATGGCAGGGAATCCTCATATATAACAGTCACCGAAAAATTTCTCGCTTAAAGGTTTCACTGTAGGAAAGGAGAAGAAGGGAGGATCAGGTTATGATGTGATTCGCATACACTGCTCCTTGAGGAGGAGGAGGAAGGAGGAGACACATGCCTAAGGCTTTCACTGTTCCTTCCAGGTGACTAAGCAGCAATTTTATTTTTAACAAAAGCTAATGCTAGGAAAGTGAATAGAGCTGATGACACATCTGAGAGCGCTTGTGTCACTTCCTGTGCTGTGGAAATCTGCTTAGGCTTTGAGAGATGCGTCGCAGTGCGTTGTATTGATTTTTGTACTTCAGGTTGAGTGTGCTTGTGAGCGTTCTCCCCGTGATGGATTAGGTCATCTCTGCTGAAGGTCACTGGTGGTTTCTCAGCATCTTTCTCATTACTGGAGGTTGGGGTTTTGGCTCCCCTGTCTGTGCTGCTTTTGGCCAGCAGAGGGTACTAAATGAAAGGTTAATATTGGAAAAAAGTTTGTTTGCTGTCAGGCTGAGCTCAAAGTTGAAGATAAAAGCTCCACTTCTGCTAACTGAGAGGCCTATGACAGACAAAACCCAAGCAGAAATGCTTATATCATTAAATTGCCTTTCTGTGCAAACTTGTTTTGGTTTGTGATTAAAACATTTGAGTTTAAAACTTGCCAGTCATGTAAATTCAGTATTCAGTTAGTGATGTATGGTGTTTCAAATCCTTGACAGCATCTTTTGTAGAAATGAATACTAGTAATTCGACTTTTGGTAAAAACAAAGCCATAAGAGCAGTCACGAAGTGATTTCATGATTAAAAAAGAACTCTTTTTAAAGAACGTGTCTAAAGCTAGTGCTTGAAAGCATCAGTATAAAGTGTTTATCCTCTAAGATTAACATGGAATTTTCACCCACTATTTTTATCCTCTTGCCACGTTGCTTTCTCCTATGTCACAGCTCGTGTAATCCATCTCTCATTGCCAGATGTTGTCTGTCCTGCATCCTTACTCCACCTCTTTTCAGACAGGCTTGGGTAAAGATCACGCTCTGCGTTTGCTGGCGCACTGCTGCTCGCTCCTGCAAGCCCTAGGCACGGCCTCGCTCTTCCAAAATGCAAAGGCTTCCCGGGTCCCTGCCTGGGGAGGGGTGCTGGGCCCTGGGGGCTGCGGGGGGGCTCTCCCCACTCATGTTGGGTGAGGACATTGCGCATTTGGGCTGTGTGCTGGAGCAGGCTGCAGCTGCTTGTAGCAGGGACACCCCCCCCCCCACCTCCCACCTCTCCTGACTCTGCTGTCCCAGATCTGAGGAGAGCTGTATTGGCTGGCTGACATGATATTTATGAAGCTTGTTATGGTGGTTACACACATTGGGTTACTAGCAAACCTATACGGCTCCTGACTTGTTGTCGGAGTCCGTGGGCTGCCCCGGAGGAGGGCTGCTGCCCGCCCGGGCCCCCCCTGAGCACCCTCCCCGTGCACGGCTGTTGCAGCAAGCAGCTTGGGTGGCATCTGGAGTGCTGGGATGGTGGGGGCTGAACACAAGGCTGTGGGCATCCAATCTGCCTGTTTTCGGCTCATTCTGTGACATCCCCGTGGATTTTAGTTTTTCCCCTCTCTGCAAAACACTGTTAATACTTTAATATTTCTCTGCAAAGTTGTGGCCTGCATTCATATTTTCAAGAAAACACATTGCTGCTATTTTATTAACTTCTCCAGTCCAACCTGCTATTCCCATGTGGGAGGAACTACATGTGGAGAAGTGAAATACAACTGTTACCAGCAAAAAAAAAATAATGGGACTTTCAGAATAGATTGTTAGAAAAAACAGGTTAGGAAGAAATAATGGTGGCATTTTTCAGCTTGAATTCTAAAACAATTTTACGTTACATCTGGGAAATACTTTTTCCCATTAAGTATTAGAATTATATTTTCTAGGGGTTTTTTTATATACAAATGTATTTATCCTTTTGTGGTTATGTTTTGTATATATAATGCTAATATGAATAGTAAAATGGATAATCAAGCATTTATCAGTAAATGCAATTTAAGACTGAACTCAAATGTGCAGAAATGCAGAGTTGAAGTTTAAAGCCCAGGTGGGCCCCATCCCTTCTGGCCCCACCAGCACCACCGCTCTGTCGGGTGTTATTTGTCCAGCAATACACTGGCAATAGCGTATGGAGCACGCTAAATTATGAATGTGGGTATGCATCTGCAGAAATGTAGTACGGGCGGGGGGATGACACCACAACATCACACGCATTTGCTGAGCCTCAGTGCTCTGCACCTTTCACCCTCTAAGCTGCAAATGTGGAAAATTATAATCCTCAAGGAAATTGTTTCAGAAAGCGATGAGGGAGTGAAAGGGGTGTTGTAATGGAAGCTGGAACTCAACCTGTGAAATGGGTGTCTGCTAGCTGGTAACATAAAATCATAGAATGCTTTGGGTTGGAAGGGACCCCTAGAGGTCATCTAGTCCAACCCCCCTGCAGTGAGCAGGGACACTGCTAACCAAGTCAGGTTGCTCAGAGCCCCGTCCAACCTGGCCTTGAATGTTTCCAGGGATGGGGCCTCCATCACCTCTCTGGGCAACCTGTTCCAGTGTTTCACCACCCTCATTGTAAAGAATTTCCTCCTTATCCAGTCTAAACCTACCCTGTTTTAGTTTAAAACCATTACCCCTTGTCCTGACACAGCTGGCCCTACTAAAAAGATTTTTCTTGTCTTTCCTTTAGGCCCCTTTTAAGCACTGAAAGGCTGCAGTCAGGCCTTCTCTTCTCTAGGCTGAACAAGCCCAACTCTCTCGGCCTGGCCTCACAGGAGAGGTGCTCCAGCCCTTGGATCATTTTAGTAGCCCTCCTCTGGCCCCGCTCNNTGGATGCAGGGCTCCAGGTGAGGTCTCACCAGAGCAGAGCAAAGGGGCAGAATCCCCTCCCTCATGTGAAAGAATGTTCTTTAGAAACCTACCCACCATCTCCACCTGCTTCTGCAGTTTCTGCCTGCTTTCCCCTCTACTCTGCGCTGTGATTGCTGCCCAGGGTCCCTTTCCTCCCAGCCTGGGGCTCTGGTTTTTCTCTAGTAATTCTTCCCATGCTGCCAAAGCCTCTCAGACCCCACAGAGCTCATACCAAGCACACCCACTTCATCCCTCTGGGCCGGCTGGCTGCCTTCCACATCCCTCCCCACCTTCTTCCTCCCCAAACCCGTCCTTTGCTTTCTGTGAAGCTGCCACTGCCTAGCCCATCGCCTGCCCTTCAGCAATGTCTGCTGGAAGATACTTCTGTAATGGTCTGAGAGGCTGCTGGAAACATCACAGGAGTTTTGATCCCATTTTCATCCTCCTCTACAGCTTGGCCGCAGGAAATCTTGCCTGCAAAGCCCTAGGTAACCCCTGTCTTCATGCACCTCCTCCTCCCCCTGTTATCCCCTCCCTCCCAATGAAAGCCTTGGCTGGTCTTGCTGGCACCATGTGCTCAGCACAGCTTTTGGCCTTTTTCTTTCTGACCACTGCAGGCATCACCGCTGGCCTGCTGGGACACAGGGTGATATCTGCTCCATGGGTATCATCCAGACCACTGCGAACATCCTTATGTCCAAAAGGGGTCTACGTTTCACCAGCTGACCTGAATGAAAGCTGTAAAGGGTACAGCCCTTCCTTTCCATCGCCACTAAGCTCAGACTGTAACCCTTTCACATCTGTTACTGTAGGGTGCTCCTCTCCGTCCTTAGCAAACCTTCCCACATCCTTGTGGTATGCTGAGGCAAGGGCTTTGTCTTGTTTTAAGTCTGTTTAGAGCTTCCCATCTTTCACCCCTGTCTGTTCTGGCACGTGAGATGTTATTGATCTCTCCTTCAGCTGCTTTCACAGCCTAGTGCCTCTGGCCCCTCTGCAGTGAGATGTCAAACCTTGCTTCTGACTGCCCCACAACAACTTTCACCACCCCTTTGGCTGCAAAAGATCTCGTTATGTTTTGTTCTGGTACAACAGATTTCTTAAATTCCCCTGGGCTTGCCATAACAAATATTGGTAAAACATTCTACCAAAAAAAGTCCACGTGAAATCTCCATCTGAGTCTCTTCTAAACCATCCCTCTGTCTCGACAACAAATGAAGAGGTTTAAGAGTCGGACAGCGCTGCTGGTGTGCTGAGATCGCTGCCTGTCACGATGAGCGACGGGGGTTTATTGGTTTTGCAGTCCTGTGCTTACCTCTGCCACTTACCTCTTGTTTTGAACCAGATTTAAGCCTCTGGCAGACAGAAAGGCTTGGTGTTTTCTGGCTGCATTATACCTCCTCCTAACTGGTAGCTGGGAAACACAAGAGTAATGGACAAAATGAACCCTGCTAATATATTAATCAAGTGAGCATCTGAACAAGAGCAGAGGAGTTTACCACACAAACCTCTCTAGCTGTAACTGCCTTTGCTCGTTGGCAGCATAACCTCCCTGGAGATGCTACGTTGGGGTATCACAGAATCACAGGGTTGGAAGGGACCTCAGGAGATCATCTAGTCCAACCCTCTTGCTAAAGCAGGGCCACCTAGAGCATGTTACACAGGACTTCGTCCAGGCGGGCTTTGAATATCTCCAGAGAAGGAGACTCCACACTCCTGGTATGAACCAGGAAGGTTAGCTACACCGCCTTGCATGGCTGCCTGGGGTCCTGTGTCTGAAAAGCGGGTTACCAACGCGAGAAGTGACGCTTTAGAAAACAGCAAGCACGGCAATGCCGCGTCCTGCCTCTGAAAGCAGAGGTGCGTAGCTTGCGCGTAAACCCGCTTGCAGAGCTGGGGCCTTGAGTCGCTGCGTGATGGTCAGGCATTACTGAACAGCACTGCAGGCTTAGGGATTAAGTTCTGGTATGCCTTCTTAAGGGCTTGTACTGTTTTCTAGAGTAATTCTTGAATTTCCAATTTTTATTTGTGTCTTTTGGAGGTTTCTCCGGAGATCTCTGTACAACTCAAATCTTGAAGTGAATATTAGTAATTTCAATCATTTTTAAACCTGTTTTTCAACCTGTTTTCCTGCAGTTATTTGTGCTAAGTGTTCACTACTGCTCCTGAATGTTCAGCATGCTGGGCGGGTCAGGTGGATTCTTCTAATTCCCAGATTTTTTCAAAGCCTTCCATAGCGTTGAAGCCATATGATTTTCTCTAAAATCAGTAAGAGCCGTATGACTGCAATTCTGTATAATGCCTCGAAAGCGTAATGGTAGCTATATTTTAATACTTCAACAATATTTTTCTGCCTTTGATTCTTGGGAGCAGATGCAGGTTAATTAAACTACGAACTGAAGTTGCAGTAGGTGATTATCGTCATTATTTATTCAGGATTAATAAGGCCAGTGAGAATGACCCCTTTCTATACTGGAACAGAAGTTGTCTGGGTCTCTGTACATTCAGGAAACAGCGACACAACCCCATGTGTGCAGTCTGCCATAAATCACAGCTGTGCCATTTGTTCTCACGTGCAGTATAATCCAGCCTCGCACAACATAAAGATTCATTGTACAGCGCCCTGGGTGCACGCCTGGTGCATTGGCCAAGTCCAGCTCGCAGCCCTGGGAGCTTCCACGAGCCAGGAGCACGGGGCGGGAAGGGAGCGATGGGATCTCGTCTAGTGGCACGTGATCGCAGGCAGCCCCGTAACGGATCCTGCTGCTCCCACCTCGGTTTTCCAGTTTGGACTGGACTTTACAATGAGCCTGCTGTCTGAGGAGGTGGGGCTGAAAGGTGAAATGGTCCTGCCCTGCTCCCATTAGAATCAATCAACATGTTGGCAAAGACAGATATCGGTGAGTTTTGACTCAGTTGTGATTTCAAACCCTGGGCTAATGTCGGGGGGGGGCGGGGGAAAAGGCAAATGGAGCCGCTCGGTGTGGTGAGGTCCATCGAGCATCTTTTCCACGCACCGCAAACCACTTTCCAGTATCTTGAAGGGCTTTGCACTGGTCATTGGAGATCGTAACTGCAGTGGGTCAGGGAAGGACACCCGCTCTGAGCGGGTGCTGGTGCCTGCGGTAATGCCTGGAGGCTGAAGGGGAGGCTTCACCCATTGAGACTGGTTTGAGAATACAAACCCATTTAGCCAGCTGCCAAGGCCTCTAGTTACTTTCATTTCCCATCTGGACAGGACTTGAATGAGTGACATAAGGGTAAAAAGCTGGCTATCCTCTTACAAATCCCCTGAAACTTCTGTTTCACCAGCCTTCCCTTACTGGTAGAGCTTTCTCTTTAGCGGCTGCCTCTCGCATCCTCTCTGGATGGGGAGGTCTTGCAGCTCTGGCCCTAAAATTCATGCAGATTCACAAATAAGTTACATTTCCTGACAGTAACATTTCCAAAAACACCTGGTTGTCTTGAACATCCAGGCAGGGATTAGCCTAGAGGCATCTTTTAGTCTAATTGGATAATTGCCTCAATACTGTAAAGGCAGGGAAGAATGCCCCCCCCGCCCCCAATTCTTCATATTATTTGCATGTATTTGGGTAACATAATTAGCATAATGCACTAAGTAGCTGTTGATGCTAATTACAAGGCTGCATCTGGAAATACTTGTAACAACTATTTTTGCTATGATTTTTCAATTTGAAAAACACAATCAGTTTTTAGAGCAATAGAGAAATCCTCGTTCTTCAGCCCTGAGAAGAGAACGTGTGAACAGCCCCTTGGGATTTTCCTATTAGGAGAAGCTTTCATAGTTCATGCCTCAACTTTTGATTGCAAGGCCTTATTAAATACTCTGAAATATGATTAATTCAGCAGACGGTGGAAAGAAAGCCCCCCTGAACCATATTTTCATTTTTCTCACGTAAAATTCCTCATCTTGGAATAGATCTCTTGTATAATCAGGGTAACTTATTCCTACATTGACGATGGGGTGTCAGGTGTGCTGCGGACTCTGTCCCCTGACAGCACTACTTAACGCCCCTGTTCATACACCCCATCAAATTCTATTACCGTGCGCGCAGTTAAACAGCTCCCTTCGTTAGGACATCATGGCGGTTGCGCCACGATAATCGCTTCTACGTTTTACTTCTCTTCTGTGCACCTCACTGGGAAACTCTTGAAAACAATTCATACAAATCTGGGCATCCACTAAACCTCAGGTCTTATTTTACGAAAGCTGAAAAGCTATTTATGAGAAGCAATCGGAGATGACAGTGTAAACTATATCTGGAAAATGTTCTTATGTCTAAAAGATTTTATTTAACATGAATTAAAGGAAGGCAAACAATTCTAGACAACATCTATTTGTTTTGCAGCTGGAATATTTTATTTATTACCTTTAATAAGCAAGTGTTAGAAGTAATGTTTTGCTTTTTACTTTGTTACTGTCATGCTAAAGACTCTGTAAAACAGCCCATGCTGGAGTTTTAGTTGCTTTTGAAATATGAAGGCAAGGTTCCTTTCTGTCAAGCCCAAAATCTGGCACTGTTTATAGGAGGCAGCAGCTGTGGGGGAGCTCAGCTTCCTCTTCTTGCAGAGAAAGCACCGCTCTCGCTTGCAGTGATTGTTCAACCTCTGGGCCGCAGTCCCCTGCCCAGGGATCACACCCTGCTTAAACGTGTGTCAAAGACTGCGTTTGGCCAGAGGCAGGCAGTGGGATGCTGACCCGCATTGCGAATTTTGTGACCTAGTCCTTTCGATGTGCTGCCTTTGCTGATGGTCACCAGCACAGAATCATAGAATCGTTTTGGCTGGAAAAGACCTTTAAGGTCATCAAGTCCAACTGTTAACCTAATGCTGCCAAGTCCACCACTAAACCATGTCCCTCAGCACCACATCTGCCCATCCTTTAAATACCTCCAGGGATGGGGACTCAACCACCTCCCTGGGCAGCCCATTCCAGAGCCTGAAAACCCTTTCTGTGAAGAAATTTTTCCAAGAACCTAAACCAGTTTCTTGTTTGGTGCTTGGTATAACAGGGATCTCTGCTCGGCTCTGCTCTCTCTGCTGTTACAGAACAAATTTGGGGGCAGGGGGCATTTGGTCGTGCTTCCCATAGCGAGCCAGGTTGCTGTGAAGCTGTTGTGTTGGCCTCGTTGTGTTGAGAGACATTGGAATCGCTTCTTTGGCCAAAGTCGGAAGCTTCATAACCTGCAGAAACGTGCTGGACCTGTGGTGTACAAGCGGCTATCGGACCAGGAGTCTGCCTCGGAGTGTGCGTGGGAGACCTGGATGTGCTCTTAAAACGACGAGAAAGTGTAAATATGGGAAGGTCTTGGCTGCAACAGTATCTTGTTTAAATATTTTTGTGGATGCTTAGGAAATGTGCTAAGCGTTCAGTTAAATAACTGTATTGTGTTCAGTTAAATAACTGTTTTGTCTTTTTTTTTTAATTTCTCATGGTCTGGGCGATGACCATCCTGGGCTAAGGAAGCAGGTCAGATCCCTTCATTCGGACCCCAGGGGCTCTCGGCGTGTATGCAAGAGGAAGCTATAGCAGGTCTCCTGGTGATTTAACTTGTTTCTGTGGCTAGAGGCATTTTGGGTGGGAAACAATTGCTTTCCCCTGAAGGGACGGTACAGGATTTTTACAGGGGTTAAAGCCTATAGGCCTGTATTTAGCTGGGAGATAAGAGTGAGCAGCTTCTATTTATGCCATGCAGCTGTTGAAATGAGCACATTGCTGGCTGGAGGCATTGGCACAGCTGCTTTAAGTGGCTTATTGAATCTGAAGCTTTGCTGTTTACTGCTGCCCTTTTATTCTTTCTCAAAACACAGACAGAAAAAAAAAAATCATGTTTGTTCTCACAGAATAAATACCTGTTCCGCTCTTTCTCTAGGAAAAAAAAAATAAAAAAATGCTTGCTTCTGAAAAGCAATGCAGGACGTCAAATCAGCAGCAATGTAGACTTAGCCCAGTTCTCCAGAGCCTGGGCTAAGCCACCACCGTGTATGCAGGGAGAGGTCAAGCCCTATTCTCAGCCTTCAGGGTAGGGGGTCAATACTCGGACACCCTATCATTTTATAGAGCACCCCATAGCACGCTGCATTTCTTCCCCAGCACCAGCCCGAACCCCTTGCAGAAGAGCCCTAGGCTCTGAGGGGCCCCAGTAAGAGCCAGCACGGCGAGCAGACCCACTGGGATGGTGCTGCAGCCGAGGTCAGCCCTCGCAGCACCCAGCAGGAGCGGGTCCTTGTTCACCCTCAGGGACAGCTAACCTCCCTGCTGCCAACCACACCATGCATGAGGGTAGGGTTCCTGCTATTTTTTTTTTTATTGATTGGCTCCCTCTCATTGATGTAGCAGCAGATAGAGGATTTGGAAATAGCGCAGAACCCATCCCATGGGGGAGGCATCCTGGAGCTACAACCAAGGCACGGGGCCCCCCTGAGCCCGGCCTCGGCAAGGCAGGGTGGAAGATACAGGAGGGAGGGAGGGGGTCAGATACCGAACTGCTGCTGTTCCTCACCCCCTCGCTGGATATAAGGAGCAGAATAGATGCTGAGATGCCCCAAGCCGCTTCCAGTTTGTACTGGCTGTGCAGAATCCGGATGATGACCAGATTTGTAAAAAAAACTTCAAAGCACACAGGTTTTACATGGCAACCACTTCTCCCTGCTTCTTTCCCCATGTGGAGCTGGGAGAACTGGGACCTGGGATCTTGCATGTTGTTTTCCTTCAGTCTTTGGCAGATGTACTGTACACAGATGTACTACAATGCTGTAGCACTGGTCAGTGCCTCATAGGCATGTAAGAAAAAGGGAACAAAAGAGATTTCAATTCTATTTAAAACTCAGTAGAATAATTAAATGTCACACTGCTGAGGCAACGTATAAGTAAAAAATGTGGGCTGTCACCTGTACTTTACATTTATTTTAAAATGTGAAATTATTAAGTAGAACATATAAGTTTGTTAAATTATTATAGATATCTATGTACAATGTGAATTCAAAACAAAACAACTGTCTACTAAGGAGCCAGAAACAATGCAGCTCCTCTATGAGCTTGTGAAAAACATTAGCCTTCATTTTAATTTTAGATATGGGCCTGGAAACATTATAAAACTTAAATTGAATAGTATATAATGGGTAATTTAAATCACACTGTAACTTTATCTAAAATTGAGGAACTGTTTAAATATCTTCCCAGAGAAGAACACCCCATTCTTTTGTGAAAATAGGGTTTCAACAATAGCAATACTTTAATGAAACTCCTTATTGAGAATTGAAATTAATTACTGAACTGCATAAAAGGACTTATGATGAAATTAATACAGTAGAAAATTTGTAATGTTAATTCAAATCTTAATTGACTGTGGGGAAAAAAAAAAAATCCTTCAAAGGAACTATTCCAATGGGAATCTTCTGCTGACTTCAAGAGGCACGGGTAGGGCTGGTAATCACAGCAGAGCTGTAAGGAATGACTGAGAAAAGACAAGGAATACGAGAGTAGATCGGTGCGTACATCTCCATGAGTCGGTTTCCTGAAAGCCATGCGGGAACGGGCTCCTGATGTTGTCCCCTGTGCGGTGGCCACATGGCCACCTTTACAAGTTCCCCAGCGCAAGGGCTTTGGTGGGGCTGCCGTGTTTGGCTCTCTGCTGGCCCCGCGGCAGCTTCTCGCACAAGGAGGTGCTGGCAGTCGTACAGGGAGGGAGGAAGATTGCCTGGAAGTCTGCACACCAGCAGGTAAAGCTCCTATAAATTACAGCCTTTACTAATCTCGGGATAGTGCCAGATTAACCAGGCACCAGGCAAGCGCTAAGCTGTTATCGGACCACCTTGGCCTGACCCCAGCGCATCCTCAGCTCCTGCAGGGCAAAGTTGTCCACACACCAGCAGTGAGTCCTGTGTGCCCCTGGGGCAAAGAAAGAAGGGCCCCTGAAATGTAGCCCAGGTTCTGCCCCTGCTTTTGCAGGTGCCATCTCTGTCTCAGGATACGCAGGTGATAAGCCTGCTTTGGCACTCTGATGTCATTTGTGTGCCAAGGATTTATGCATCCTAGCATCCCTCTGCAGGTGAAGCCTGTGATGGTGCCAGGTTATTGATGCAACTTATCTGTTGTTACCCAAGGCAAAAATCCCTGTCACTGAGGCACTTGCAACTGGAACAGAAATAAGTGACTCATCTAGAAGTCTCCAAAACCTGACACATCCCATCAGTACCCCAGCAAATACATTAGAAAACCAACAGGAGCGGAGCACTTTGACAGCTCTGCAGTATTGCCAGGTTTGTAAGGCAGTCCGTAAAAATGCCCTACGTTGGCTCCGGCTGTTTGAGATCCAGACGGTCGTTTGAGACTGCACTAAAGACTGCCTGTGCGCAAGGGGAAAGGGCTGGGGTGCAATGGGAAGCATCAGTGTTGCATCTCTAGGTACTGCCACGGGTAGGGGTATGAGCTGGGTTAGGCAGATGCATGTACCAACAGCAGTCTGCGGCACAGGGTACTCTAAAATAAAACTTTGACCCACCTAATTGATAATGGTTATGCTGTTCATCTCGTACATCTGGGCTAGAGCTTACATGATCTACTTCAGGCTATTATACAGCTCGAGACAGTTACAAAAGGAAGAAAATGGCTATTCTGAACAGAAAAAGCTCCTGAACTGTAATTACTGCATCACCATTTAGATATAGCAATTTAGCTACAAATGTCATTGCAGTAACTCAAAAGCAGACACACAGCATACTCCCTTCAACGTGCTGGCTGCTGAAACTTGTTTTTCTTTTTCTCCTGGAATTTTTTTCTGCCCTTATATATAGGCTGGTTTTGGGGTTTGGGTATTTACAAGCAACTCCCATAAACTGTCATACATCTGGGCAGAATTAACCCCAAAATGCATTTGCCGTACTGCATCTAGCCAGGCTTAAACTAATAAAGAGTGCTATGAAGAAATAGGTTAGCTGCAGCATTAATCTGCTTTGTAGCCCAGGCTGAAGCAACACTAATGCCCTGGGAAGCGATGTTTGAGAGGCTGAGTACCTTCCCAGGGCAACAGCAGATTCAATGCATGCGCAGCTCTCGGGGCTGCTCTGCACCAAATGCCCTTCTTGTTCTTTCTTTATGTGGCTGGGAGGAACCTTTGGCATTGACCCTGTGCTCTCCCTGAACATGGTACCTCCAAAAGAACACCCGTCGTAGTGTGATGAAGACAGTAATGCATATAATATGCTGAAGTGGTTAGGATTAGGCTTCTAGCACAAGAAGCCTGTTTCTGTGCTGGCTTGGAAGCTGCCCGGCTGATAACAAATGACTAAGACAAAAAACCAAAATAAA
This sequence comes from Gorsachius goisagi, assembly GCA_018403395.1. NCBI lineage: Eukaryota > Metazoa > Chordata > Aves > Pelecaniformes > Ardeidae > Gorsachius > Gorsachius goisagi. The sequence continues at coordinate 307,300 of BOSO01005026.1, forward strand.
TGACCCTCGCTGTTTGGCTGCGACACGCACATTCGGCGCAGCTGGCCAGGTCCCTGGAGGATGGCCGCGTCCTTGCCCTTCCACAGCCTGCCTTGTGAGTACTCCCATTTGAGGCTCAAGGAGATTTTTAGATGCCACGGGAAAGAGGCTTTGCAGAAATGACTGTTATTACCGTTCTGATGGTTCTTATTACTGGCATAATTAGGATGGCTGTAAGAGCTGAAAGCCTGGAAGGTTAACTCATTGATACAAGTTTAGGTAGCTTCTCGAATTTTCAAGCTATTTATAAACGGCGGGCAAAAGTCAGAGTGAAAAAGAGAAGCTGGCTTATGAATCTGATCGGGTGGGAGTTGAGCTGAATGCATTCCAGCCTGCAGCTGGGAAAGCTGTCACAGACTGAAGGGGGGGGGGGGCAAAGGTTTGATTAATTTTCCAATGAGGTCCTATAACTGTTGTGGCTTGTATTCTACGTAAGAAAAATTCTGTAGAGTTTGCAGGTTAGACTTCTATCTCGCTCGTGTGGTAAACATTTTGTTTATTGCTGCAGAATTTGCTGGATGCCCTTACGCAGGTCCATTTCAGTCTCATGAGACCATTAAAATTTATTTTAGACACCTGTCTACGGTACTTGGATACCAGGAAAATTCCTCTCGGATTCCCTCAAGGTACGACTCCTCATTTTGCAGTGTCATCCTGCGATGCATCGTTCTGCTATATCACTGCGGACAAACCAATGCCCGGCCCCATTCAGTTCAGTTAACCCATGTGGCTCTGACACCCAGCTGCTCTTTAGCACATGGAGAATTTTTTCCCCTCCGTGGGGAGGTACGAGGGTACGAGAGGAGTTTTCTGCTAGGGAAAAAGATGTAACGACGGTGAACAAGAAGCAAGCAATACTGCAGGGTCGGACGGTGGGACTCGGCACGTGGGATCAATCTTTCTCCTAGCACATGTGTAAATGCTGTTGTCTCATGAGAGCCAGAAGCACATGGCTTCAGAAATGGGACTGATGAGAGGTTGGCTGCTGCATCGCCCACGTGGGCACCACGTAACCCCACCGCTAGTTGAGTAACGTGTACTAGGAGTACTCTAGTATCAGAGTATCTAGGATCAGAGAGAGATCAGGTCCTGGCCCAGTATCTCTTGGTGAGCACTTAGTGTAAATTTTTCACTGTTTGTCATCTTTTCACCCACACTTCCCTGCCTCTGAGGCTGGGAGAGCACTTTTGACCCCAGGCTTTCTGCAAAGAAAGGGTCTGCCCATCAGCGGTGTGTTTACATGGGAGCGAGCTACATTTCATACCAGTTGAGAATTTGGCCTTGTAGCCTTAAATTGTGTTTTCACATGCATAAGCAAATACTGTTGTAAGTAGTAGTTTAGACCTTCGGTAAACATTCATTGCTGTGGCCTAGGGAGGAAAGTTTGTGCTCTGTTGGCACTTTAACGTGCAGCTATGCTAACTGAAAAGCGTGAACAGAAAGAGCCTTGCTGGAGTGGACGTTGTGGGAAAGGTCAGAAACATTCCTGAAGCTGATGGGAGGGAAAAGCCTTTGCAGTAGAAGTGTCCTCCCGGGTTTGCTTGCAAAATGTTTGTCCATGCTTGTATTAGGATTGCTGACGCTTGCAGCTCCATAGCATAGTAACAGCGCTTTCTTTTTAAGGCTGTATATGAAACTCCCTGGAAATCAGTGGGGGAAGAACCAGGATAGGATTTCTTACTTCTGCAGGAAGCTTCTCCTGATCTCATTTGTTATCGAAAGCTTTGGCTTTGCAAGGAATTCCGGCAAGTGTTCATAGGCCTATTGTACTATGTTTTAGCTTCATAGGCTTCTTTGAAAATTGTAGCTCAGTGGCTATGGTTTAGATAGAACATGAGAGCAACTTACTGCCGTTCTAACACCATGAGGACATACCCTGAAAGCTGCTTCTGCTCTGCTTTGGCACCTTGAAACACTATTATCATGCAAATCCCTACCTGAAGACTGAATTGTAATCAGCCTGTTCAGGTACCGGTACCAGAATATTTGTCGAAAGCAACCTGAAGCTTATACTCAAGAGTGACTAACCAAATTGGATTTACTCCGTGTTATATGGCATTGCTGTCAAACATCCCACTGACTGAAAAGTGCTTAGCGATTATAAGCTCCAAGTCAGTAAAGGAATGCAAAGAATTTAATTATTACATCTACCTGTCAAAAGGAAGCAGAAATATAAGTATAGGTGCATTACCAATGATAAACAAGAGTAAATAACATGTGTAATAATTACTACAATAATTAAGGCGAACCAACTCATTAATATTTTTCCAAACTAAAATCTAGAGAAACCACACATTGCTGCAAGGCATTTATCTTAATTCTTGTTAATGAAAAAGTATTCAAGACTTTATATACTTTGCTTAGCCCTAGGGAAAAACAAAGAAAAATCTAGGCATTCTAGAAAAATAGTCTACTTAAGCACTTTTTATTTTTAATATTATTTCTGTTACTGTAGCTATTAATATGAAGATCAGATCTTGATTTTTTTTTTAGAAGGCATTGATACCATGTGGTAATTCTCTGCTTGAATTTGTCCTAATTATGATATCAAACAGTCAATATGACAAAGATTTCTGCCCAACACAAAGGGTTGATTTTATATAGAAATATGAGAAGTACCAACACATGAATGTACAAGTACAGTGAGATTTCCATTATATGATTAACTGAGCATAGGTCAAATTTTATTTTAAATTATATGGCAATTGTTCTGTGAACATGAATGTACTTCCTTAAGGCACACTCAATAGAACTGGTTTTTAATGTAATTAATAGTTAAGCACAGATTCTCATTTTTAAAACCTCAGAGAAGCCAAGAAAAGAAAAAAAGTAACATGATATTCAAGTCCCAGGCTCAGCCTGTTTTGCAGTTGTGTCAGAAGACATCACCAAGCCCTGGCCCGAAGTTGCACCATGGGATGTAATGGGATAATTAGATGTCACATCGCACTTTTCCACTTAACAGGCTCATCCTGTCCGTGAGCAATGGCTCCAGGGATCAATCAACTCAGCTGATGGCGTGAGGTTACCCCAGATACCATCTTCTGTATCCTGATACAGCTGCTGTGGACTTGATCCAAATTCCACAGACACAAGTCCTGTCAGGAGTACTTTAGATAGCCTTCCCTGCAAAGCCCCCCAAAACTGCTAAATGGCCTCTAAAATCCTTTCTAGACCAGTTTTCTGTGAAGCTATGGATCTGTGCTGAAGTTGCCCCCAGAAGATACCTTATGCTCTTTCACAAGGTCTCCACTCTTACGCCTCCTACATGCAGATGGAGTAACAAAATCCTTGCATTAATGGACTATTACACCTATTTAATCCTTTCTTTGATGTATCAAAACCTTGCTAACAGGGTGTGATATTGCAAGCCAAAATACCAGTCCACGAGGCTAGAACTGATCTTTTCGGCCACGCTGTCCTTCCTCGGCACTGCGGGCGACCATGTCGTGTAATCCTTCTCCTGAACCGATGAAGCCCCACAGATATGCAGCATGTCATCTTGCTTTTCTGTCCAAGCTCGCAGTTGTCATCTATTCTTTGTGCTAATTCCAGACTAGAAAGAAAATACTATACCAAGCTGTTAGGAAGCAACCTGTTACTTTGATAATTAATAATAATGGGACATGCTGGTGCTCCTGGTGCTGTTTGGCTCGGGGGACCTAGGAGACCCTCCCGGCCAGCTGATAGTGGGTAGCTGGCCAATATGGATCTAACATCCCTCCCTATAGAAACTCATCCCTGGTACATCCCTTCTGCGAGAACTTGCGGTGGAATCTGTCCTTACGGATTTCCAGTTGCTCTGCATCGGTTTTCATGCTGACAAAATCTCTGGCGTTTGCTGCTGCGTGTGTATTTTATTGGCAGATCACCGACTGGCAGTGGAGAAAGCCAGAAATGAGCCTTTTGTTCTTCATGCTTCAGAAGCAAATATCTGAATCTGGAAATTAAATTTGAGTTTCTTGCTAAAATCTAGCAATAAAAATCTGGTTGGAAGATGCCTTGCTTGTTGGGCCAAATTTTTCGAAGCCTTTCCTTCGGGAAATGATAGAGATACCTAGGGGTGGCTCACGCTGGACTCAAAAAGCTGGAAACAGCTCTTTTGCTTTTAAGCTGTACATAATATGCACAAATGTGTTTTAGCCAAAAGAATGTAACAACTTAATCAGCCCTCCCTCTCCGCCACTGGTGTAATTGCAGACCAACTCAGAGCCGCCAGTCCTGAGAGATCCCATCTTTCTGCCAGCATAACTAGGCTGCGTGTCAAAGAACACCCTTGCAAGGAAAGAGAATATTCCCACAAAGGTCTTGCGGGGCTGATCAAAGCAGATTATTTTTTTTTCTGCTGCTACTGATATGCACAACTGAGCAACTTCTGTGCAGCTTGGCTGCTCTGTCATAACTCATCCAGATGCCTGGGATCTGGGGTGAGTTAATGGGTAAGGATGAGTATTTGCCAGCCTAAATTTTCCCAATCTATGAATCCTTTTCCCAGCACAAGTTGCTTCTCTGCTCCACTATGGCTGCTGTACAGTTTAACAGCACAATACTACTTGTGGGCTTAAATTTAAAAGCATCTGTTTGAAGGATACATATGCTTCCTTTGCCATCCTTTAGGCAGGTAAATGCAGGGCCACTGGCTTGGGTTAAAGAAATATGGCCGTGGTCTCCTTATTTCCTAAATCTCTGTCATTGCTGGCTGCTAGTTTAAAACAGTGGGGGCAAGCAGACCCCCTCTGCACGGGGAGGCTGATCTCCCAGGTGAATTCGGCCTCTTGCGCTGTAGACAGTTCAGGTATCACCTACAATTGTTTCTAGCAATTTTGAATCAATTTTGTTAGATCCTGGGCTTTTTTCCATGCCTTGTCTTACTAAAGCAACAGGCAGTTGGGCATGGAAGCAAGAAGAAAGGCATGAAGAGAAAAAAAAAAAAAGTAAGGCAATAAAGTACATTGAATGTGCACAATTATGGTGGAAAAAAATAGCAAATCTCTTCTCCCCCGAACTGTAGACCTGTGAAAACTGTTTTTTAAACCAGATGCAGTGTTAGGAATCTAACTGCTGTTGTCCTCTTTTTTTTTTTTTCTTTTTCCTTGCAAAACATTCCTGTCTACAGCAGAATGAGCTGGAATCAGCAGTTAAATCCTCTTTAAACAAGCAGCAGTTTCTAAATTGTTTTTGAGCTTAACACATGGCACGCGGGCCTTCCATGGCTCTCCTGCCTGGAAGGCATCTTTGGGAGGATAAAACGAACTATTGCACCGGCGTTCCAGGACATCAACAGATCTGTGAGGGCTCCAAATATAGCTTTGTAGTAGCTGCCAGGATCACATCTGTTACCTGTTGGGGTGCTGCTCAAATGCCTCTGATCTAAACCAGGTGTCAAAGTCAGCAGAATTCAATCTATAATGTATGAACTCCTACCGGAGCTTAAAATTTGGTGTTTAGATGGCATGCATCTGTTCAGTGCCCTTTATCTCTGTCCTTCACAAAAGGCCATCAATTCTCGGCTGAAGAACGGTGTCCATGCCTTTGCGTGTTGTGTTTGGCTCTGCAGGCTGTCAAAGGTTCTCATGGGAATGACCTTACAAACGCTTTGGTAGTAAAATTCTGCAGGAAATCACAGTGCCATCCAGAATAACTGCTCAATTTCCATTGCAATACATGGAGGAGCACTTTGGATTCCTAGCCTGTGTGCCATGGTGAATTCTTTTGATTCTGAGCAGTGAAATGGCTGAGTATATGCACAGCAAGGCAGATGGGATTGATTCATTAGAGTTCAGTAGGTTATCATTACTGTAGGAATAGGTAATGACATATATTCTAATTAGAAAAAATACTCAGTGGTTAGGGTGAATTAAAGGCTAGAGCTGCTCTGACCCCGATCAGTACAAATGAGGATACAGTGCTTCATCATGCAGACAGCACCGACAGCATCAGGGTTCAAAAGCCATCTGTTCCTTCCAGCCTTGAAAAGAAATGTGCTCAAGGGTGTTTCTAGGACTGCTGCGTTTCAAACTTTGGTATTTTCAAGCAAATGGGAGCGAGCTGGGCTTCTTGAGGGCACTCACTGTAATTCTTATTTATGTCATTGTAATATTTGGGAAAACTTCAGCAAACTGGCAGAATTGGTGTCAAGACGATGCCTGCCTACTGCTCCTGTCTGGCCTGAGAGCTGTAGACTCTACATTAAAAGATGAACTCCATCTCCTGGTCAGCCTCACCTTAGGGACATCCATGGGTTTGCAAATCATAGTACAAAGAGGTAAGGAGCAGCTGTGTAACTGGCGGTTGTTGGTTTTACTGTTTCTAAGATTCTTGCATAGCTAAAATGAAACTAAAATTGCATTTCTCTCATTGAATGAAACTTTAATAATAAAAGGTACCCAAGCATACTTCCCAGAACTATGATGGAACTCAGGTTGCTATCTAGCAATTGCTACCTATGAGCTACATATTTTTATACTGAAAGCACTCAAATATAGTGGAATTACCTGAGCAGGACACGGCATTTTGCATATCTGCAAACATGGGGCAAGAAGCTCAGAATTGTCATAGATCTGTTAGGAAATTCTAGCTAAGCTTTATTTTGCATTCACTTGTAAGTAATAGAACTAACATTCATTCAGGCGAATGCAGTTTTCATTTCTCAAACTAACTGATAGCTTTGGGTGGTCTCAGACTTGAAAAGGTATCAACATATTGGCTTCCTCTTTGATCTCATATTTCTGGTCATTTTTGCAAGCCTAAGGACAGAAAAATGTGTTTAAGCCATTTGAAAGAAGACGCTTAGGCTTGGGAGCATAACTCCAAGGCAATGGAAAAGCGAATGAAGGCTTTTCACATCGACTACAGCAGATGCAGAAAGGGGGAAGGCATGCCTAAGCCAGCTGGGTAAATAAGAGAAAGGGGTCCCAAGGGACTGGAGAAAACATGGTGTTTAAACTTTTACTCATCCCCATGTTTAGCCCCTTCACAGTTTTCAGGGGACAGTGCACGACTGGCCCTCTGCTTCTACTCATCTTCTAGCAAGGACTAAAGCAGCCTGGGGATGTCCATGCCTAGCTATGGGAGGGCGTAAGATCAGGTGTGTGGTGATGAAGCATCAGGAGGTGTTCACAGCTCAAGTCCCATAGGGTCCTGAAAAAATGACAGTGAGTATTAAAGTGCATTATGACCTTGCATTACCTTTTGCAAGTCAAACTTAGGGTATTTAACTTTAACTCCTGTTAAAATGGGCAATTAGCAGTCAAGGTTTTAGAAATAATCATAGCCTTTGTGTTTAAAATATTTCACTGAGGGATGAAGGCCTTCATTTCTAGTGGAAGTTATTTCAGGAAGAATATATATGTACAAAAGCCTGACTTAAACTTCCTGTAAATTATTTAATAAAGAAACTTGCATATAAGCTGAAACATGGGGGGAGTTTAGGAATTTATATCCTGGTTTGGAGTATCAGGAAGCTCAAAAAAAAGAGCAATCCTGCACCTACTTAGCTCAAAAAATGATGTTAATTCAATTAATAAAAACATAATTTTACCCGAGTAAATATAGCAGCCTAATTACCATCTATCTTGAAAAAAAAAACCCAAACCCACTAATTATTTTAGTCCTTGTCATTCTTTCAGAGTCTTGGCATTCCAAGCAGCAGAAGCCAAATCCCTTGCGACAGACTTTTGAGGAACTTTATTGACAGCAGCAATCCTTTTGCATAAATGTATATGAAATTTGCATATTCAGATCTTCTTGCTTTCGGTATAGCTTTGGATTTCTGGGTGTCATGTTAGCCCTGCAGTTGTGCAGTGAGGGTTTATGCAAAATATAAGCACTGTATTCCAAATAAAATCAAAATTTCTAGTTATCTCTCTCCTGAAAACTAATTTTAAGAGAGGTATATATTATTGTCCATATCCCACTTGTGTTGGAATGGGAAAAATAAATCAGATAAAGAAGACTTTGCCATAAAGTCTAAATGTGGAAGAGAATTTCTCAGGCAATGTATCAGATGACTTACCAGAATATTAAATATTACCACTAGACTTACTAATATTACTAGTAGAATATTACTAATTAGACTTTATATATTAGTAAAAGAATATAATATTTCAATTTTTCAAATACGACAACTTTGTAATTTTTGCTTCTTTTTTTTATAGTTTAAGAAACCTAACAGAAATACAAATAAGTAAAAATACCATCAGTACTCCATTAAAGAAGAGACAAGGTCCAAAATGCAAACCGAACAACATTCACTTATTCTGCACAAAAGAAACCTCTCCCTGGTACAACACTTGTGTGGCTATGATTCCAAAAATAGGGAAATTACCTTGGAATAAACTTTCCATATTAAAACAGCTTTTTTAGTTGATAAATACTGGCAAAACAGTCTTGTGACAACCATGGTTTTAGAATTTAATAATATATAACAATACATAATGTATCCAACTTCCAAGAACACTGTAAACATATTTTGGAAAGAGAGAGAATTCTCTTTGATTGGGATTTTTTTTTCCTGATTTAATTCTACACCGTGCAAGAATTTACTCCTAAAAAGACTAGCTAAAATGGAGTTTAGATTCCTTACCACTTAGTTTAGATCTTTAAATTTACGGATTGCTGATGCTTACCTCTTTTCGGTAGAGAGGTCTCTTCCTCAGCCAATTATTTTTCACTCCCTTGGGCCCTGCCCTGCCTGGGCAGCTGTACAGAAACTCCTAAGAATCTACAAACGGCTGCTAAAGTTGGATCTGGATCCCTTCCAGTGAGGCAAAAATATGAAATTGAAGCGGTTCTGTTTACTACAGCTGCACCCAGGGTCAAAATGCTCAAGAGAAGGGATGTTTCAGTCACAGCCGCAGTTTAAAAAAGAGCAGAAATAAATAATACAATCTTACATTTGATAAACGTTGAAATGCCATGAGCTTACAATGATGTGGAGGACTGAAAGTTTGACGGGGCAATAGCAGGCTTCCCCTTGGCTTCTTTACTTCACTCCTTCACCTCTAATGCGTTGAGTGTTTTAATGAAAGAAAATTAAGAAGTCACTTCCTGCTACGGGCTTCGAATGTTAAAATGAAAATGTCACAGTTCCGTATCTTTTTGCCCTGTCTGCAAGCAACTCAAGCAGTGCACCGTCAAGATGTGTCTAAGATCCGGTAACAACAGAAAATAGGAGTCAGGATTTTGGGAGTTTATGTTTTACATCACATTTTACTTTTTATTCATCAATACCTCAGTAATCCTAAGAAGCAGGGCTGAAACACTGGGGAATTGGTGTATCAGCCACACAGCCCCTGTGAAATGGGACAGAAGATCTCCATTTCCAAGAGACCCTTTAATGCTAAGTGCTTCCATTTCTGGGTGAGCAGCTTGGTAGACCTTGGTCTAGGGCTTCTTGGGTGCAAGACCCTCGCATCTTCCAGCCACTTCCATTACTGCCATGGGTGTACCAGGCGCTTCTGCAAGCAAAACCCAGGGTCTGAAGTTGATCTACAGAGAATGCTTTTGAAGATTTGGCTTTGTGGCTTACGTGGGTTCATACAGCAGTTTTAGCAGAACCAGGATGCAAAATTCTGCACCCCAGCTCTGCAGCCTTAACTCCAATCCACCACAGAAGTCTGGCCATTAATTTGAATGTGAAAATACTTTTTTTCCCCAGAGTGAGAAGAAAGAAGTGCAACTGAACAGCAGTATTCTGTGTCCTGCTTGACCGTATCGTGTTAATGGAGTGTGATGTTGACACACCACCTTTTATCCCAAATAGCATTCGCCGTATCACCTAACTGGTGGTGTCAACTGAGCAATGCAGGGCGTTTAATTCTGAATTCTCTGTCTCTGCTCTGAGCTGAAGAATCAGACTTTTAAGCCTTACTTTGAGCCTTCCTTGAACTGCTTGGATTAGGGGCTTGACGGGAGCCTGTTGGCCTTTCTGTTCCGCTCTCGGGAGCATTAAGCTCGCATGTGAAAGGGAACCCCAGATTAATTATTGAGGGTAATCTTTAGTGTACTCTTTTCTGCTAGTCCTCCTTAACAGCTATTCTGAGAGCACAGAAGCATTAATTTACTAAGTTTTGGGATCACTTTATACAGAGCCTTTTGTTGTGGTTGGTTTTTTGATCATAAACTCCGTTTTGGTATTCTACTACTGATGGATTTGCATGCATAGGGAATGGCTTTATTGGCAGTTAAACACGCGCTCATGCAATTTCCATGTATTAAAATTGGAAGGGAAGGTAGGAGCAAGGCAAAGAGAACATTTCTGTTGCTTTAAAAAAACCAAGAGGGATTCAACAGCTTGTCGAATAGATAGAACAAGAAAAGAGTCTTGGAGGTTTTCTGATCAGATTAAAGGTTTCCATGGTGGTAGATATACCAGATATCTACAAATAGATATCAGAAACTCCATGGAAGACGTGGTCACTTGGAATAACTGTTAAATTACAACTAATTAATTAAATAGGTCTTCAACAGCAGATGTCACTGAGGCCTTAAAATTTAATAGAGGACTTCAGAAGGTGGAGGAGCTGGAATAAGTGAGCCTTGGCGTTACTTTAACCTTGAACATACTCAGTATGTACATTACTTTCATTACTCTGAGAGCCTCATCTCTAGAAGATGCAACAAATTGATACTCTCTATTGCACTCATTATTGTTGTAACTGTTATATTTGACTCCAGCTTCACTAATTGATGCCTGTGTTTCAATTTTTTTTTCCTTAAAATTGCCTTTCTTATTGATAGCTCAATTTATCAGCAATAATACGTGTAGGAGGTATTAAGGTAAAGATTATTTGTACAAGCCTTCAATCTTCAGCCCCTGGGTAGACAGCCTATTCCATACAACCCTCAGAACAGAATCTGTTGTTGTAGCCTTTTTAATACATGCACTTAACTACCAGTAGCGGTGTTTTTCTTTTCAGAGATCCTAGGGACAAATGATGCTTAAAGAGCTCTGAAGAAGGCTGAGGATCAGTGAGAAATTCTGCTTGTTGCCAGGCCCTGGGGCATCCGCATCGATGGCGGGGAGTCTGTCTGGCTCTCCTCCCTTCCCCAATGTAGGTCAGCCAGCGGCTGGGATTTTGTCAGCTAGGCTGGGCTCAGTCGCCCGAGGTTTGCGGTCTTGCGACGGTATCACGGGGGCTGGCTGCCCCGGTGACCTCAATCACGCTGGGACCTCGATCTCCCCTTCCCGAGACAGGCCTGAGGGAAAGGGTGCTGGCAGAGAACCTGGAGAAGGACCGTCCTGAATAAAGGTATTAAGAGATTAGGCTCCGCGCTGTGTTACAGTGATATTAAGCTGCTAAGTTGTCCCACTTTTCAGGTCTTTTTAATAATGCTGCTTAAAATGGAAGGAAGCTTAATATCTGTATGTATATCAGCCCTGATTGGTACAGCCTGAGACAAGGCAGGCGTGCGTGAGCAAAGCCAGATTGATTTTTCTGTGCCAGATTTTAACCTTTCCTTATATATTCAGCCTGTTTCTTCATCCTGTATTACCATAATGCAAATGCAACTCAGTTTTCTAATGAGAAATTGACCCAGGCTCTCTGGTCTAAAAGACAGTCGCAATCAATTATGGCTAGTATGGATAAGCCCCCCAAATCCATATGGATGCACTTCTATCTGGTTATGTACCTTAGAGGCTCCTATTTTTAAACACCTTTTGATTAGGGTGCCAGGCACAGGGTTGTTCAAGCTGAAACTTTCATAGAGGAAGCTTAGGAGAACAAATCTACACCTTTTCATTTCATACCCTGTTGAGATGATTTGCGTAAGAGACATTAGGTCATGGTGCAAATACCACACGCTTTCCTGGTACAATGTGTAATGTGAAAAAGGCTAAATTTTTTCCATTGGTTTCATCTGCTTGTATTAAGCCGCTGAAAGGGAATCAGTAACGTCTCCCAAGCAATTCTGTACAGTTTGCTAATCCAAAATGTCTGAAAGCAGCATTATTCATGGCAGTAATTCATTCCTGGTGTCTAAAAATAATCTGGAGCAAGGTCAGGCAAATACCTTACATTAAAGTTCTAACCTTAAAGTGTAAGAATTGCAATCTGCCCAATGAGCTAGCAATTACAGTCTGAACCAACAGGTAAATATCCTGCATTTAGGTGGTGTGAAGAGGGGGGAAAAAAAAACCAAAAAGGAAGGCATAGACCTTCCCTCTCCCATGTGAGCATGGCTGGATGCGGCATGAAAACTCCCATGTGTTTGCCATCACGGGGCTGAGTAGATTCCCCCCCCTTCTCTCTCCCTCTTCTCATCACCTCGCCTGGCAGGGTTGGCTCTGTCTTTGCTGATCAACACAGACCCGTTGCTTTCTTGCCCGATGCAACGCAGGGAAGGCTGAGCTACGCTTGACTAACACGGCTGAATAATGAATACTGTGCTGAAGATGTTCAGGCTCCGTCCCTATAAACTCTGTGAATCACTGAAGGAGTTAGTAATGCTCCTGCTTTACAACAAAACCCCACAAAAGGGCAATTTTATGACTCACCTTAGAAATCTCAGAGCTGCTCTGCTCTGAGAGAGAAAATCTCGCTGCATTGAGCTGAGAAGATCTCCTGGCACATGCACAGGCTGTATTTCGTACCTTTGATTTTGGCTAAATGATTCCAAGTAATGAAACCTGGAGCTCTGATTGCCTGTTGCTTGTGAACAGCCACAGGTCTAGAAGACTTCTTCTAATTCTTAGCTGTGCTCTCCAGGGACCACTGGGAATGCTCATAGACAGACTCCATATAAACAAACAAGCAAAAAAAATGTTTAGGATTATACCACAATATTAAGTCACGGGTCCTGTAAGAGTCTCACCATCTCAATTCGTAGCTGTTTGCTTAATTGCTTCAGCTCTAAATTTCTCCAAAGGGAGGAGTACTCTCAGGCACAGAAATACGTGGGATGGTACACGGATGCTGACAAACTATTGAAATGCATCTGTGGAGTAAAATACAACTTACATAAAGAAGTCAGAGTCAGTAAAGAGGCAGTGGGTCATAGTTACAATAGAAACACTGAGGGGAATAAAGACACATCATGGGCTATACTGTAGTCGTTGTATAGGACAGCAATAAAAAAATCATGATACTATTTGAGTAACGTGGTGATAAGTAAGGAAAGATTGGAGCGCAACGTACGACCCAGAGGAAGGGATGTGCAGTCGTACATTTGGAGTTCCCTGAATAAAGAACGCTCAGCTATTTAACTAGAGAATTCCTCAAAACCATTTTCATGTGCAAGGTATATTAGCTGGTGATAACGGTGGCAGCTACTGAGGAAGGAGCATCTGAATACGTTCTTTTGCCTTCCTGCTGTTCTTCTGCATCTGTTTCTGGCAAAAGGCAATTTCAAGAAATTGTTGATGTTTTCCAAATAAACAAAACAAGATAGAGTATCGAATAAAATGCATACATTAAAATATGTATTGATAACTGACAAAATACCTTTCAGAACCGATCCAAGTGGCGGTGTGTCCAGCTGCGACAGCTGTGCTATAGAGAGGGATTGTACCAAATTGCTAATCGGCCAAGAAGAGAAGCTGCGGCAGCCAGGACAGCCAACAGGGTCTTTTATGTTTGTTTTGAGACTCGCCACGGTTCCCAGGACCGCCGAACACTTCTCTAAAGCAAGGATGCTTCGCCTGTCCTAAATTTAATCTAGTGGAAAAAATCTTTCAGATTAGTGCTGTGTCCTTTACTGCCCCTCAGCTCTTACCAGTAGGTCTTAGTGCCAATATCTTAATTTTTCATTTTACGCTGCTTGCTTTAGCAATGTGTTCTTTGGCAGTCAGCCATGCCTACAGCACTCTACTATTAAAATGTCTGCTCTCCGCTGCAGCTGCCCATTTACTTTATGAACTGATCAGCTGGCAGAATGTAATTTCAGAGAATAGGAATAAGTCATAGTCGAGGGCTCAAAGTATCACCTGATTTGCTGTAGGCAGGTCTGTCCTTCAGAGATTTTTGAAGCTGATTTGTCATACTACATGTTTATTTTTTAATTAGTGCATGACGTGAAAAGACTGACTTGACACCCCTGCACCTAGTGGGTGAATAAAACCCATCCCATCCTTGCAGAAATACCCTCGGTACCAGGAGCACTCAGGAGGCCCACAGTTCTCCAAGCAAACGCAGCACATAGTACTTTTCCTACTTAAATGTTATTACAGGTCTAGAGGGCAGGATAATTTGAATTCGTAATGGTATTAGCTTTAACATTTAAATAGAGCAAAGATGATCAGTTCTTAGGAGACACTGGCATACTAGATTTTGTCTTACAATTGCTGAAGTCTTATTGGGCCAAACCAAACTGAAAGCTGGATTTTTAAGTGAGAGACATTTCATAAAATGTCCTACTTGCCCATAACAATGGTTGTTGAGGGAGATGGCGGAGAGGGTGGCTTACTGAACTAATGAAAACAAAAAGATCTACTGATACGACCCAAGGACTGGGTTGACATCATCATGTCTGGTAAACAAGGGAAGAATGGAACCAGAAATTAATGGATCATAATTGATGTGCTGGCAATTAGAACTAACTAGCAGGCAGGCTAATGGGGGGCTGACGCTGCTCCTTACGTGTTTTGAAGTCATTAAGAAGTGTGGGAAGTGTCTGTGGAGAAAGGCTGGGAGGATGGAAGGAATTTTACTGTCATCTTTGCCATCTTCAGTATCCCTGGGATTTGGAGAAGTCCACCTGCTTCCCCCCACACCCTCCTCAAAACTGCATCGTCACTGGGCCTGATCCAGGGATAGACATTGATGAGAGAAGCTGGCGATAAGGAACATTGAGATTGTGGTCTCATCTCCACCAGCAAACAGAAGCTGGGAAGACCTCTTTTTCCTTCTCCGCCTTATTTTTCTTTTTCCATCTTTTACTTTTAAAAAATGGTCATTAGCAAGACATGACTTATTCTGCCTCAGAATTTCCATAAGCTGATGGCCTGTAAAGTAGTTAAAGCAATGACTGAAATGGCTCAGCGATGGTGTATATTTGCAAAATCTCCAGCTAGCCAATGGGACTGAGTGCTTGAATTCATTCCTGTAAGAATAAGCTGGTAAGGTGTACATATAAATATATATTATATATATTTTTATATACATAAATAGATGTAAAAAATCAAGGCAGGAGAATGAATTATAAAAATAAGCATAAAACCAAAATATGGATCTACTTTATAGTCTTAAATGCAAACAAGTGAGCACCAGACCACTAATAATGATAATTTTTTCCCCTCAGTAAGAAAAGAAACATCTTTGTAGACAGAAGATCTCCAGTATATTCCTTCCTTCTCATTCTTCCCCCCCAGTTTATTTGTAAGGTGATGAATACAGAATTTACTATGCTAATCAAAATATAGTCTCCTGCTGTTGACTGTATTTCGATACGGAAATTCATTCTGACTTGTGTATATATTCTTTTGCAGAACTCAGTGTTGCAACGCAAATGTAAAATCCGCTCTCACTGGTTTGTTTTTACTCTTTGTTTACTATACACATTGATGAACTCCTAGTGTTCAGCTCATTCCCTCTTGGCAGTGACTGAAGACCATCTAATATAGAGCTTTAAACATATTATTAGCTGTTGAATGAGCAAATTTCATAAGAACTGGCGTGCTCTACAAAGACAGAGGTAGTGGATAATAGGGTCTTTATCTCGAAGGAGTAGAAAAGGGAATATACTGAGATTCAATTTGCAGTCACCAACTGGGTCGCATCTCAGTGAAGATGATGTATTATTTCTGACAGACAATACGGTCTGGTGGCTATTAAAAGAGCAACAGAGTATGTTTGATAGGCCTAGTCTAGTCCTCAGTGGCCAAACTTCCAGTGAAATCTGGTATTCTCAGTGGTTATCAATATTTCTGCCTTGTGCCTGTGTGCTCTTTAAAGTCGAATGTTATGTTAGTAGTTTTGGCAAAAAGGCCATGGACTAATTAGTCATGGATCTTGCACTGTCTTTTCCTCTGAAGAGGATTTCTTAGCTTAGAGGAGAGAGATGTTGGCAGTGCAATATATTCCTTAAAGCTGTTTCTAAGTCATGTATAAATATAGGATTTTGGTTTTCAGGTTTCTTAATGTGGTCCTTTTCTAAATTTGTAAGAGGCTCAAGTCATCCTCTGCTGAATTATTAATCATGGAAAGATCTGAAAAGGTCCGTTGATATACTTGTACATTGTTTTTCTTCCAAATTAACTTTTACTGTTGCAGTTGATGTTTGCCATCAGCTGTGGACCCCTTTGTAAACCGGTCTCAACATAATTTTGTGCAACACCTTGGTGATGAAAGCAGGCAGCTGAGTGATTTTTATGATCTCTAACAGTAGTAAGAGAGTAGGTGCATTTTTTTTAATACAGACCTGTTGGGGCTGCAGGAAAAATGATGTCTTCCAATATGCCCTTAACCGAAATCCTAACATTTAAAATTTACTTATGGGACCACATTAATTTAAGCAACATTTCTGTAGGTTCATTGTGCTTAAGCCACAAGCTTAGGAGGACAGCAAACGTTTGCATATCCATCATGAACCTACAGAAAATAAGGGTATAGAATGCATTCATTTGAATGATATTTGAAATATTACTCTGGCTGATATTGAATCTACAATGTGCACCTGGCGAAGCAGGGTAAGTGTCACAGGACTGCAGATCCTGGAGATCCTGGCTTAAGCTTTTTTAAAAAAAGCCAATGACCTTGGGTACTAATGTATTAAAATTGCCAGGTGAGCATTTCTGCCTTCAAAATGACAGCAGACTTCCTTACCTCACGAAATGACGCCTATGCATTCAGCGGCTAGCAAACTAAGAGAGATTCCCATGTACCTATAAAGATACCAAAAAAAAAAAAATATATATATATAATATACAAAACAGATCTAAGGACCATTATGTTTCTATCTGGTACATACATTTTAATTCATTCACTGAATATGCAAACTATATATTTAGCTAAGTACTTAAAAATGGCCTTGGGTGTAAAATTTTAGCGATTGTAATTGTGTCTCCCCCGTGACACCCACGTGTATCTATCTGGCAGGGATAGGTATTAGCATCAGGAATTCAAAGCAGCACAAAGTGAGTGCGAAGCAGGGGCTTCCACCACCTTGGGGCAAAATGGCAGGCCTATGTTTTTACTTCTCTCTTCAATATTTCATGACATCTGTTCTTCTCTTACTAACAAGGTCATCTTCTCCTTCTGATTTGGAAAACCTTTTTCTGTTTCGTTTTGTATTTTTCTGTTTCCCTTTCTTTCTAATCTCTTATTCCCCTCTGGTTTTGCCCATCTTTGGACCACTCCAGGTCATCTGCACCTAGAGAAATAATGCTGACTATGCTGATCTGCAGCTGCTTCTATGCTTTACACAAGCAAAAGACTTCCAGAGCACTGAGACTCCAAGAGAAGCACAACTCCAGGGAAAATGAAGGCTCATTTGTCTTGGCTACAGCCCGCAATACTGCTTATGATTTAGACGTATCAGCAGCACATGGTTGGACCTGATGATCTTAAAGGTCTTTTCCAACCTACATGATTCTACGATTCTATGATTCTATGACTCTACTGTTTTCTTAGTATGGAAACACATCACCTTGAATGCACACTATCACACTACCTCTGCCAGGATGAAGGGTACCAGTTACTTATACACGTGGTTATACCTGTCCTAAAGAAAATTAACATAAAACCTTTTTTCCCATCTCATTTCTCTCTTGTGAAGTATTTTTGAATCAGTAAGAGGATTTAAGTTGCTGAGTTTTCATATTAAGGAGGGTTGTCATCTTTGAAGATTTTCAGAGGACTAATAAGGTATCTCTTTTATAATGAAATTCCTCCAAACCCCTTTTCCCTCTGGATACCGCAGCGTGTCTTGAGCTAATTGTGATTAGAAATTCTGACTCCAAAAGAACTTTTTTTTCCTGAGGTGCTTTCTGATGAGCACAAAGAAAATTCTGTTCCACGCAAAGGTGCGTAACATCCTATGTCACTTAGACAGCAGAGGAATCTGGAGTCTTAGCAGGAATTAAATCCTATAAACATACAACAATGCATGTCAGTGCATGCATTGGAAAAGCCACAGTTCAGGCAGTGCCATTCTCACTTCAGTAAGTGAATTATGCAGAACATTCTCCTTTCACCGAGATCTTCCTTTACCCATAGAGACCCCATTCAAACCCAGCAGCTGTCATTAGATAACTGGTTGAATTCTCTACAATATTTGTCCTCACTCTCTCTTGCAACTTAGAGAGCCACGTTGCCAGAGTCCCACACTGTTCTTGAAAAAGGACTGCAGTGGATTATAAAAATGCAGCATTAAAAAAACCCAACAGACATCTAAAAAATGTTTGCAATCAAATAAACAGTTTAAAATTGTATTAAAGGTTGGAAGACAGCCACACATTCCCTAGAAGCTTATCCACCTCGCTGGGCATTCTTTGTAGGTTTACCATTTTCTAAGTGCTCATAATATTTTCGTTACGTCCATCATTGCAGTTTGAGTTTGTTCTGCACTTTAACTGTGCTCTCAGTTAAGAGAAACCCTTCGGCGTGTTTGTGTTCTCTTTTTCTCACCTCCGAGACTCTCTGAGCCTCATTAACCACCAACATTAGGTGAATATCTACAAATATTTCTTAATTTACGTGCAGATATTACTGTTAAAGTTTTCTTAATCTCAGCCTGTTGAACTTTCTGTTGTTCCTTTACACCAGTTTGGTATGGGATAGGGTTTCATACAGGGTATTGCATGGTTCAGTCCTCAGTGTACCGATCTGACAGCGAGGAATGGTGGATTCCAGCTTTGTCTCTGCCAGTAGTTTGATCCTGGCATCTTGCTGTCCCTCAGTTTATTTAAAATTAATTCCTATTACAACGTATTCTGAGGATACATTCATGTTTGCAGAGCACCAGGAGTCCCTTGATTTCAAAGGATCTACAGCACATATTTTTCACAGCTATCTTTATAGTGACACTGAAAGAGCAGCAGTTTTACCTGCTTAAGGTCTTGCATGTAACTTTTTGTCTGGCAGCATTTTCTATTCCACAATGTAGACTGAAGACATGTTCGTAGCCATGAAAATGCCAGTCATGCTGTTTATAGAGTTTGTCCTTGAGCCTTGAGACAACTATCTAAAGCATACCCATTATTATTTATTGCATGCATTTCTCTTTCGAACCTGCTGCTATCTCCGGCTAGCCATTATTAACTCAGAGAAAAACACCTTCAACATCTCCTGGTTGGAAAGTGCAGGAGAACCTTGCTAAGTGCCTTACTAGATCCAGCAGTGACTGAATCTCTGGTGCCAGCATTTCAGGAAACTGTCAGAGTCTCTTGGGATAATGTCTTTCTTCAGAAGTCCATGAATCAGGGGCAGGAGCCAGTTTATAAAAGTAAAACTTCTATTTTGTCTTTGTGAGAATTCAGCTTTCTTACTTGACAGGAAAAGAAGTATTTAATGCTCACTGCAACTGAACTGTGTTTGACTTCCAAAGCAGTTTCCAGCAAAATTCGATGTGGAGGAAGGACCTTGCAGACACAGTGACAGCTTAGAGATGGGCTCACCAACCCCACTTGGAGGAGCAATCGCTAGCGACCCGCACAAATTCTATCCCCAAGAGCCCAGGGCTGCTATTTAGGAATCACCTAATTATCCACTTGCATTCTCTGGGTGGCTTCCAATGCCTAGAACAACTTTGTTTATACACACACACATACACACACCTCCACACCCCCCCACCCACCCTGTATATCACAGTATATGTAAAACTTACATTATATTTAAATATGGTTTTATTTATTCATACATGCATATGTAAGCTCAGCTTTCCTGACTAGCTAGAGCTAATAAATGAAAAGGGAGTAAGTATACAAGAGAAAAAAATCCTTATATGATGCAAAACATTTCCTGATAAAATATTTCACCATTTTTCCAAGTGCCTATGGTTTTGAGGATACAGTGTTACTGTCCTTCATGTTCCTGCGGAGCTCTGAAACATTTGGTTAATTATTGAGCTATACTGGTTACACTGGTCACATACATCATTTTGGATAGTCAGCTCTCTGCCCTGTGCATGTTACTGCCATGCGCCCAAAAAGAGGAAAAGCATCTTTCAGTCTGCGTCTTTGAGCTCTTTGGTTTTCGTTGCCATTTAATACTGAAAATGTAATCTAATCACCGGAAAATGGAATTTAAGCTTTCATTTTTTTATCTTCTGATGCTTTCACGCATTCAGACAGGAAAGGTTAGGGTCAAACATACACATGGAGTAAAACTGTTTTTAAAGTCCTGAACTGTATTTGGGAAGTGCTGTTTGCTAGTGGAGCAGTCTGCTCGTATTTTTCTTTAAGTCTCAAAGTTAACTGAAACTAATTATTTGCATATTAAAAAAATATGATTGAAGTAGTATTCATGGAAACGGTATCGCTCTGAGTTAATTCCTTTCTGCAGTCTGCTTCAGCTATGAATCAAGACTCAGAAAATGTACAATTCTTCTTGAAAGGATCCTCTCTGGGGTGAGATAAATGAGAAGAAATTAACATTTCATCTGAGCAAGTGGGAAGCATCCCCTGTGCCTGCTTCTGGTACGCTGGAATCCTGCACAATGCATGGCTGTTCAGCCAAGGACTGGCCTATGGTGCAGAGCCAGCAGGGACCTGTGAGTGGGCTGGGGGATGAACCAACCTCTGGGGGGTAGAATACGGTCCGCATCGGTCAGGAGAGAGTCTGAGCTGCTCTTTCACCTCCCCAGGACCATCTGTAGCCTCACCATTTCAGGTTGCTGCGGCCAAAAGCCCTGTGAAGTTCAGCTACAGCGCAGGAGCCCTTTGTTTTCTTTTCTGTAATCTCTTATCTCTTTGCACTGCTAAGCAGATAATTAAATTGATCAGAGGACATTATTTTAATCATTAATGCCCCCTTACAGTATGCATAAGCATCTCATTTAATACTTTCAGTTACTACATCTTTTTCATATAATTCCCTAGTTAATGTGAATTTTTCCTAAGAGAGAACGTGGGATTGATTGATAATTCTGCCTACCTTAGGTTTCCTACATAGCTTCTCACCATGTTACAGAATATCTGTCATTGGTAAAAATAGTATTCGTTCAAAAAGGTGATTCTGTACACTCCTTAAACCCTCAAAAGCAAAAGGACAAGTGTGACAATGAAACAGATGAGGAGGTAATACAGGACTTTTATTTTAAGTTTTGATGGAACATCATATAAGCAAACCGTTGTTAGGACCGGTAAAATTACTGGCAGTCCTAGCAGAGAGGGTAAACCCGAGTTTGCCTCACATCAAACTGCTGTGCCTCAGCCGCCTCGCCAGTTCAAGGCACGGACTCATCAGAGGGGGCAGAAACAAACACCTGCACCCTGGGTATCGCGTGTATTTGTGTGCTAGCAGCACGCAGCAATCTTTGGTCACCGCACCATCCAGGTGCCTTTCCTCATTTCTGATTATTTTTTGAACAAGACTCGGAAGACTCACGTTCAGTTCTTCTCTTCCAACTGCGGAGGAATGCTGACAGTCTCCCCTCTGGATGACTGGTAATATGAATGCTGTACTTTGAGCAGCCAAATGAAAACAAACACATAAAAGTGATGCTTTTACTGTATTTATTCTTTTCCTATATGATTTCTTTCCTTTTACATTTTATTTCTTAATACCTATAGCTCTATTGCTGCATTATCCAGTGCATTGTGTCCTGATTGCAAGTAGATTATTACTTCTGCAAATGTCAGGATTAAAAACTAGGATGATATTGTAAAAGGGGTGCAGTAGCTATACAAACAAAACAGGTTTCATTTCATCTTTGTTAAACATTGTAAGGACTGTAGCATTTGAACTGTTATTAAATAACAAAATTAGAAAAAATACCAATTATCTACATCAATCAGTTTAGGATTAGCATTAATTTAAAACAGGATCCTTTGTAACAATGTTTACATAAAGATATGCCATGTGATGCTAAACATATTTTAATGTTCTTACTGAATTATACTGAGATTTCATTGAATTCCAGTCAACTTTTCTCACTCTGTTAAATTTGAAGGCCATTATTAGAAACAGAAACCTGTTATTTTTTCTGTTGTGTAACTGAATGATGACTAGATTAAAAAAAAATCCCAAACACATTAGATAAATTTCCATAGGCGGCTATTTTTTGAGTTCTGAGATTATTGGTCAACTCTTCAGTTGGAAAATCCAGTAAAAATGTTTATCTATCTGGCCTGATTTAGAATAATTTTTAATTATAGAAAAGGAAATAATTTCCATACCTGTAAATCAAGCTGAAATAAGAGTTTTTATTTACGTTTCAGAATCCTCAAAAATCCCGCTGACTTAATGGAAACGTTAGGCATTTGCATTTCTTTGGACATTCAGCCTATGTGAATACAAATTCAGGTGCAATGAAAACTAAAAAGGAAACTGTATCAGACTTAAATGAAATATATTATAGACTAATTCCTTTTGACAGTTAGATACTCAGGAGCACATGTTTAAATGAAATGAAAGCACATTTGGATTTTAGAATCGTGCAATGATTTTAATCACTGTCTAGAAATGCTTTTCTGTGTTTGTAAAGGTGATAGGTATTGTAGGAATACAGCCACTGGAGACGTGCAGGAAAAAAAATTGGCAGTATCTTACCAAGTAGCTTTAACTAGACTGCTTAAATAGTTCAACTAGTCTGTTTAAATTATTTAGACCTAATTAGGTCTAAATTATTTAGAGTAACGTAGTGTTTTGAAGTATCACGCGTGGTCAGCCCTTAGAAGAAAGGGCGACGGCAGCAGCATGGTGTAAAGACTGCCCAAGGCAGGTTTTAATGGCAGATTTTACTCATCTGGTCCAGGCTACTTCTAGCACAGCACTGCCAGAGTAAATAAAGGAGGAGAACGTCAAGCACGACATCTTCCCCTGCGTGAGTTTAACTGACATTTGGTACACCTGCCTTGAGAGAGAGGGACAGAGAAGAAAGCTTTCCAAGAACACTAAAAGAAATACTAAAAAGAAGAAAGTAGCTTAGGCCTGTGTAACTTCACTGTTTTTCACAGCGCAATGCATGCCGAGCATCTCTGCACGTCGGCAGTGCTAGCCACAGTGTAACACACCATGGGGCTTTAAAAACAGACCTTCTGGACCGATATTTAAGTATTCTTTATGCAATGTTCAGAAGAGTTTTACTTAAACATGACCAAAAAGCCCTTTTCTGAAAGGAGAAGAAGGGTCAGTTCACCATTCACTTGCGGAAACCATAAATAGAGCAACATTGTCTTTGCACATCCAAGGTAGACATCCGAGCCAGTTATTTAAATAACAAAGCAGCTGCCAAATGGTAACGAACAGTTCTTCATTTAAGTATTATTCTCTTTAGATATGATCTAAATATTATTTAGAAAGTGGTAGATATCACTACTGCCTGAGAAGACATCAAATTGCTTAAGTACTTAATTTGGAGTCTTTTTCAAGAATTAAGAAAAATACAGGGCTTGCTCTTAAATGTGTCTAGGTTATCATGTATTTCAGCAGAATGAGTTTGCGCTCATCTCTGTGTCCCCCCACATGTACATAAAAGAAGATGCAGTGACGGTGAACCATTGTAAAGACCTCAGCTTGCACCAAGCAGAATTTCCTATGAATTATTTTATTCTGAGGCAATTATTTATTGCAGAACAGTACACAGTTTAGCTACCTGTGGACACCATGCATGGAAAAAATAAATATACACACATATAAGCACTGTCATGTAAGTATTTTTAACATTGGCCCCTTGTTTTCCTTGTTATTTCCGCAAAGCAGTTCATCAATTTGTAATACTGCTTGAAGTACATATTTTTAAGGTAGTACAAAAATTAAGTAACTTCTGTAGTTTAAAAAGTACAAGAAGGTGAAAATTAAATAGGTAATTCTGAAGCCAGTGAATCTCCAGTGTCAAATTAAAACTTGGAAAATATAAAGGATGTGTTCCTTAATGAAAGCACTATTTGTAGCGACACTGATTAAGGAAACAGATGACAGTTCATTTTTTGATACCTGTCAGTGAATAAATTGTGCAGAATGAGACATTTTGAAGTGAAGAATTTCAACCCCTAACCATCCAACCGCATGCACTCTGTCATGTATTTCATCAAAAGTCCAGCTACACCCCAAGAAGGATACGCCAATTCTAATCTCTGTTTTCCGGTTTTTGAATGTCTGTGAGATAGTGAGAGTCCATGCTACAGGTTTTTTGTAAAACTAAAGTGCCCACAATGAATAAATTATTATTTATATGTGGAAAAAAATGGTGGCACCTAGTGGCTTAGCCCTTTTGAACCAGAAACAATGCAAACAGATAAAACAAGGTTCATGTATCAGCTAACATTAGGTCTTTTCCAATCTAAATGATTCTATGATCCAGGAAAATTAGGCCTCCCTAGCGCTCCCTGCATGGAAGCTGCTCCTACTTC
This sequence comes from Gorsachius goisagi, assembly GCA_018403395.1. Lineage (NCBI taxonomy): Eukaryota > Metazoa > Chordata > Aves > Pelecaniformes > Ardeidae > Gorsachius > Gorsachius goisagi. The sequence continues at coordinate 331,790 of BOSO01005026.1, forward strand.
ACCAAATCTGGGGGAAAGCCCGTCCTTGGCTCATGAAGTCCCTGGCCTGCAGACTGCTAGGGGCTGGGAGAATATATGTGTGCCTGTCACTGTCTGCTCATCCAGCTCCTACACTCTTCTCTGGGTGGTCGGCGTTATCCATTGCTGTGCCTCTGGTTTTCAGAGGCGGCACAATGCCCAGGTCACTGAGTGAAGTGGACAGAACAAGCTGCTAGTCCATCTCCCTGTGTAATATGAAGTCCATTTAAATCAATTTAGTATAAAATCGATAGAGTGTAAAGTCCTCAAGCTGAAGACATATCCAGCTGATAAGATACTGCACTTAATCACAGCAAATCTTAGTCCGCAGTCTGTCAGTAGGATTGTTAAAACCATCCTTGGAGTTAAGTGGTCAGAAGCTGGAGTTGTGTATGGAATGCTTCCTTTTTTTGAAGTTACTTTTCAAAAACTATGAATTCTGCTTAAAGACTGCTCTTAATCTTGAGGCTATATAAGCATTGTGGAAATCTCTTAAATGTGGAGGCTCTCAAATCTGTCTTAAAACATCTCTGGGTTGTTTTCTTCTTTTATATATGTAGTTTTCTTTTAGAGTTTTGTTTCATAATCCTTTTCAGGTAATAAAAGGATGAGCTGGAATTAAGTAAGGTGGTTATACCACCAGTTCCAGGTTGGTGCACATAGCTTATGTGCCTCCTCTGTGTTGGTTACAAGCGTTCCTTGTCCTCTGATCTGGCTGGAAAGCATGATGGCAGGGAACCATTTGTTCCCTGATCTCGTTCACTGTGCATTTGGGTGCCTGCCTAAGGGACCCATCATGGAAGCTCCACAGTTGCTTTGTGTTGGGGTTTTAGAAATACCTGCCAGTGGCTGCAGAAAGGCAGTGGGAAATTTAAGGCTCTCCCAGGGAGTCCGTAGCATCATTTTACCCTCCCAGTCAGCCTGTAATGTAATTTCTTCTATTTTGGGGAAGGAAACGGAGAAGAAAGCTAGTTGGATGGAATTTCAGTGGGAACAGTGAAGTTGTTCTGATGAACAAAGTAGGGAAAAATAAAATCTATGCTAATGCAGTTGATGTTTACATTAATGCTCAGCAGTTGAGAGTGACTGAAGGAAAGGATGACTCTGTGGTTAAAGCAATGACTCAGGAAATCTGAGTTCATTTCCTGGCTTTCCTATCTCTTCAGCTTTGCGCAAAAGATTTAATCTCTCTCTGCTTGCTTTTTTTTTTCCTTTCCTGTACCGCAGGGGAATAATTATGCTTCAGATTGTTCTAAGAATAAATGCATTAATGTAGCCGGTACATTTAAGTTCAGGCAAAAAGATGTACAAACGCTTCAGCTGTTGTTCCTGATTTTTAACAAAAGGCCTTTCTGCTATCTATGGGGCAAATGCACTGGAGTCTTCACGCCTTGTGTCCAGAAGGGCGAGGAGGCCCTTGCAGCACCTGGGCTGCCATCATGGCAGTGCGCCCAACTTCTAGTTAAGAGGCTGGGGTAGATGTTGTTTATCAATTACAGTGTGGTTTTTTTTTTTCCTACATGAACATAGCTTGAAGGTGCTGCATGAGTTTCCTCCTCTGGCAGGCAAAAACTTAGAAATATTGGTGGTCAAATTTATAGAGAAAAATTAAACTTTGACAATCTGAAGTTGAAGCACAGTGATTCAGATGCTGAGGTGGTAAGAGAAGACATACACGAAGATCCCAAACCACGGGAGATGCAGGGACACAGGTCCCAAACAAGCATGCAGGTGGCTAGGGCATAAACACGGAGTCGGTGAAGTCACCCCGAACCATCTCACGTAACCACAGGCAAATGACTTCCTGCACCTCGCAGAAGTTTTTGGTGGTGTCAGTGCCTTCCGGTTCCTGGCACAGGCAGAAAATTCGAGGAAACTTTCAAGTCATTTCCACGCGCACCAGCATGGAGAAAGCAGGGTCTACTGTGGAGTTGCACCTCGCTGGTGACAGCGAGAGTCCTCCCGGGCAGCTGGGAGGCTTGGGAGGCCTGCCTCCCGTGTGAGGCCTGCCTCCCGTGTGAGGCCTGCCTCCCGTGTGAGGCCTTCCTCCCGTGTGAGGCCTGCCTCCCGTGTGAGGCCTGCCTCCCTCCCCTGGGAGCGCCCGCTCTGGCGCTGAGCCGGGACACTCGCAGGCCTGCTGCCCTCACACTTTTTAACAACTCAGTTTGCATTTGCATCGGCCAACGGGCTCACTGATTGTTAGGGCAGGCTGGAAGATGTGGCCGGCGGGCCTCACGCCGCCATGACGCAGCGCCCATGACGCAGCGGCGGGCGCGGGCGCGGCGCCAGGCCGTTACCAGAGCACGGCGCCTCAGCCGCCGTTGGAAGTCGAGGGCGCGCGCGGGCGCCGGGCAGGGCGGGGCGGGGCCCAACGGCCGGGCGCGCTGACGTCAGGGCGGGCGGAGGGGCGGGCCGGGGCGCGGGGAGGCGGCCGGCGCCCTTCGCGGGGCATGCGCGGCGGGGCTGCGCGCGCCGGCCCTCCCACCGCGGGCCGGGCCGGGCCGGGCCGGGTGGGGCGGGGCGGGGCGGGGCGGGGCGGGGCGGGCGGCGG
>BOSO01005026.1:334464-413015 GCA_018403395.1 Gorsachius goisagi
CGCCCCCCCCCCCCCCCCCCCGCTCCTCCCCCCTTCCCCTTGCGGCGGGCCGCGCTCCCGGGGGTCTCCTTGCCGGCGGCGAGGGGGGAGCGGCCGTTGTCCTTCCCTTCCCTGCGCCGCTCCGCGCCGCCCTCCCGGCGGGGCTGGGGTCGCCGCCTCGGCCGGGGGATGCTGCGGCATCGCAGGCCGCGGGGGGCTGGGCGGGTGGGGCAGCCTCCCGCCTGTCCCCGCCGGGTGCCGCCTTCCTCTTCGGGGCGGCCTGAATGTCAGCCGGGGCTCCCGCAGTGCCGCTGGCTGCCGGCCGTGCCGCAGGTGGGGCCTCCCCCAGCTGGCAGGCTGCTTGCGGCCGTGCCAGCCCGGCCGGCGGCGTGCGGGGCTTCCCCCCGGCTGAGTCAGCTGCGCTGCTCCGGGAGGCTGAGGGCGATCCGGCAGGGCAGGCCTGTCGCCGTGTGCCCGCCTCGGTCCCCGCTCTGCGGGGGTTTTATGCGTCTTTTGATTCTCTGTTTGTTGAGAGCTACCTGCAGGTACGTTAGGAAACGGCTGCTGAAGGCCCTGCTCGCGAAGCTCTCTTTGTAGCTCTATAAAGGGGAAGAAGCAAAAGCATCCAGTATGTGGTTGTTCAAAGACGACAGTTTAAAAAAAAAAAAATGGTGGAATGTCTACTTTAGCTATAATCCATTCAGCTTTTGCTTATAACAACAAGGGAATGTTCTGTATGTTATGATGCTTTCGCTGTAATGACACTGAGACTTTGCTTTCATCATCCAGAGCCCGCTGTTCTGTCCAATGTACTTTGACACACAATGAAACGTAGGCAACTTCAGCCTTTAACTTTGAGTTGGAGGAAGTCGAGCTGTTTATCTTCAGCTAAAGAAAGCCAAAGTGAATGGGAACTTTATGCTGTAGCAGAGCATTAGTGTCCAGGCCAGACAACAAATTCAGGTAAGGACTGCAGGTCTGGTACATCACGTAAAGATGTTTACCAGGTTTCAGGGGAATTTGTTCGACTTGTAGGGTCGGCGCTTCATATTCCTAGCGGGTTTGTTCCTGGTGTTTGTGGGCTTTCAGCCTCAATTTGATGCGGAATGGAATTTTTGGTTACGAAGGTATTAAAAGCGAAATTAAGTTGGATCTAAGGTCTCATTTTGTTACGTTCTTACAGCTGAGAACCACTTTAAGTGTTCTCTGAAACTTCAAAAACATCTCTTCTAGAGCAGCTGACCATAGTTAATTCTTCATCATATTAGTATGAGGCAGTAAATATTTACGTTTCTTGGTGATAGTGAATGAAATCTGGCAGACATTTTCTCATGTATATAATGATCACGTAACTCTCAATTCTGTGGGCCCATTTTGAATTTAATGCCTCTAAGCTGAAGAGTGAACACCTAACAAATGGAACGTTAGTAGTAACCATGAATATGCAGCTTGCATTAGGAAAAATGTATTTAAAGTCCAAGTTTAATCTTTGCTCACAGTTAGTACTTCTCATTATAGAAATCTCAACATTTGGGCTCCAAAAACTGCTGAGCATTGTCTTCTAATTGTAAAGCTACTTAAACAGTAGAAATGTTTCAGGCTTAGGAGATTTCTGTATTTTGGTTTTTTGACCACTGTAACACCTTGTGGTTTTGAACTGAAGTAACAATATGTATGACTACAGAAAAAAAATGAATAGTAATGATCTCAATTAACGTAATGATCTCATTTAATGTATTGTTATACTGATGAGCAATCCTGTTTAATGGAACTGTTCATGTAAAAGCTCGCTGGAGTAAAACCTATTACTTCTGGACCTGATCATCCTTTAAGAGGGATTGGTTATTTGGAATAAACCAGTTACAAAGTGTTGGCACCAGCTCTCTAGATAAAAAGCCATTGTGCCGTTGAGTCTTCAGATGAACATCACATGCCTAAAATTGATAGTCAGCGTGGATGTCTGAAAACAGGAGGGAGATGAAGGAATAAACGGTAGCCAATTGTAGCAGTGGTTGTGGTGTTCTCTTTTAGGCACTATTTGGAAGTGTAAACAGCAGCACCATCTTCTTAATTAGAAGCTTTCAGACAAGGTCAAATTCCTTGCCAACAGGGATGCTAAGAAGATCAAAATACTAATGGTGCTTTCAATAATTAGGTTTAAAATCCAGTATTGTGTTTCAATTGGGGCAATAAAAAAAGCTTATGCAAATCTCTGGATACCTGAACACATGTACATTACGATAAAATCCCAGCAGCATTAAAATAATTATTCCAAAGATGAAGTTTAGCTAGTTGGTGTAGGTCTTTGCATATCTTTATACCTCTGGGATGTGTACCTCAGCTCACTCACTTCTATCAAATAGGTGTATTTTGGAATTTTGAATCTGGGAATATTGTTTCCTCCTTGATCAAAAGTAGCTTCATTTGCAGAGATCTGGACTTTGCTTGCTAACTCTTCTCTATGTATTCTAAAGGGAAGATTCCGCTGGAGCAGTTCTGCTGATTGTATCCTATAGTAAGTGAAGTGGGTGGGGGATGCTTATCCCTGGTCATGTGCAGAACTGGTGTCACGGGTTCTCAGTAAAATGCCTTTTTCACTCCAGATTGTTGGAATTTTCATGAGCACTTAGTCCTTGATGAGTTGAGGTAGTCTTCTGCAGAGTGCATTTTAATGGCTTTGATTGAAGCAGAAATATGGTTAATGTTGGCAAGGTTCTCACGGCAAGGAGTCTTGACTTCTTAGCCAGAGGGAGATAGCTGATAAGGTTTTACTTTTATGTGGTGGTTAAACAAGTTATAGATCTGGAATAATTCCTGAAATTGCGAACAATTTCTGAATTTATTCCCTGAAGCAAAAGAACTCCTGTGCTTTTAGCATAGTTAGCCCCAGATGGCTTGTGACACGCACAGCACAAGTTAAGCGGCGCGTCATGGGAGAACTGAATATCCTGGGTTCTCTTGACTCAGTAATATCATGTTTACTTTGAGATGGAGATTCAAGAGTCTCTGAGAGAGATACAGAGATTCTCACTACAATGTGAATTTGTGTGATACTTCAACACATGTTCTTTTTGTGAATCATATCAAAGCTAGGTTTTACTTAAATGCGTTTTTTCTGTTCTTATACGATGAAATTATTACGTAGGCATGTTGATCAGTATTTCTGATGATTTGGGGGAAGCTATGGCTTTTCACTAATCTTCATCTCAGTAAGGCAACTTGCATAAGTGGAGACTTGGCAAGGCCAAAGCTACTGCTGTTAGAAGCAGGAGATGTGAGGAAAGGAGCAGAATCTTTCATCCTGCATAGCTTTGTCCATCAGTAAAGAGAGTTTTTAAAGGAAAAAAAAAAAATCCTAATCTCTCTCTGTAAATCTTCCAGTCATGAAAGCTCTCTGAAATGGTAGTTTATAAAAGTAACACCTCACAAAATTTGAGATCTTGATTAAACAGAACAAATGATACGTATCAGCTTCCTTTAAATTCAAGTAAAACGTGAGCATAGATGACTATCTCTGTGTGATTCTGTAAGCTAATGTGGGAGAAACTGATCCTGTGGACAAACTGTCACTAGTAACTGAAGTTATACACATCAGTTTCTCAGAGAACCCTTTTTTTTCTATTGCAAATGTATGAGGCTGTAACAACTGACTGTCTTCTACATTGTAGAAAGCTGACTTTGATGGGTACATACAAATATAACTGGTTATGTTTATGTATCAGAAAATCAGTAAGAAAATATAAAACACACTTTAAAATATTTAGAGAAGGCTGCCAGTCTGGGGTTAAAAACATGTTGATATTTGTTATGCTGTGGCAAACTTGCAAAGTTGTTCAGTCCTGGAATATTTTTAGAGTTTGGTTTGAGATTGGGAACTGATTTATAGCTATCAAATTGTAGAGAGAAGCTGTAAGTGTCCAGCCCTAGTGAAATGAAATTCAATGGCAAGAAAGTGGCACTTTGAAGATGTGGTTCAAAAATAAGCAAGTTTCAACTGAAAGCTATAATATGCCAGTATATGGCTGCAGTATTTTTGGTTAAGGGTGGATGTTGAAGAGAAGTCAAACTTCGCTTCAAAGAATACAAGTAATCCAATATCTTCTTGAAAGCACATAGATATGAAACAAACTGATTGATGTAACGTATGTTTGGCAGCATGGAGAGCAGAAATCTGTAGTCAGCTCTTGCAATGTAGGGCATTTACAAGTAGTTTTCCTCAGGAATCCATGCAAGGCAATGAAAGAGGGCTCTGGAACTCCTTGCTTGTGGCAGTTGTGGATGGAAAAAGTTTGGGGGCTCAAGGACAGGTTGGTCAAGATAGTGGAGGAGACATCTGTGGAGGGTTCCTAACAAACTACGTTAAATTCAAGAAATCCTATGCATTGAAAGTAGTTGAAGTTTGAGGAAGTCAAATTCCATGCTTGCCCTGTTCATCCTCTTTCCGGTGCCTTTTTTTAAGGCTACCACAGGAGACAATGTGGCTTCTTATTCATCACCTTTAAAATCAGATTGACTGCTGGACCTGTATGGCTGAGCTGGAGAATTGAATCTGGACAGTTAAGTAGTCATGATCCAAACCCAGAGAAATGCTATGATTTGTATAATATTTCAAGCTTATCCAGGGTTCTCTTGCTCTCATTCATGAGAGAAGTTTTAAAGATTTTCTTTGCCAGTCCTTTTTCTAGTCTTTTTTTTTTTTTTTTTTATCCAGCAGTGGCTGACTTTAACAATATGATTTAAAAAAAAAAAATCAGTAGCAATGGTTTGACATGTTCTTGTCTCAAGGTCATGATCTTCTGACAAAAATATGTTAAAAGAGCATTGGCAATATGTAGAAAAGAAATTCCCAGAACTGTTTTTTTTGTCTTGCTACTGCTTCATCTTGTCTAGTCTTGCTCCGTTATCACCTGTGAACCTTTTAGGCATACTGAGGATATCTCAGTACCAGTGTGTCTATGAATTATATGCAGTCTCCTTCAATTATCTCTGCTTAACCTATAACTAGAATTCCTATTCAGGCAGCAGTAGAATGAGCATGTGTGACTGGAGGGGGAAGAAAAAAAATCTTCTGTTATTGGTGGTAAGCACAGCCTTGTTACAGATTTAAACTAATGGGAATTGTTAATCTTAAGATACCTACACAGATAAACTGTTCAGCAGTGGTTCAGATGGATAGTATTGTTTCTGTCATGAGTCATTATATAATCAATACCAAAATATATTGAACATTTGTTTGTACCACCATAAGAGGGTTTTAGCTCGAGATAGCTCGGTGTTCTTACATGGGGAAGATGCATCAGATGAATAAGCAAACTAGAGGGGTAGGACAGACAAAGTGGCAGGGATATTTCCATTTATAATCAGTTGTATTCAAAGTTTCACTTGGCTTCCAGCCTGCTTGTTCTTACCAGCAAGAAAATCCTGCTCCTTAGTTGAGTTACTAAAGTAGCAGAAAACAGTAACTGGAAGCTGACTCTTTAGTTTGTTACTGAAGCAATGGTGAAGGAACTCTTTCCTAGCAGAGTTACAGAAAGGAGTGGAGTGTTTGAATCATTTGGTGACAGTGGATATTTCTGAGGGAAAAGGGAGACTCCTCTATTTTTAAGGGAAATATTTGCCAGACTGCTAGAATTACCACAGGTAATTCCTACTTGTTTGCAGAATGACATAGATTAATCTGTCCCCAAGTTCAGACTTTAATTTGTTTTGTAAGAATAAATTCAGAAAAATTAAAATTACCAACATGAAATGCTGTTGCTGAAGGAATAATATTGTCAGCAAAAGCAGTGGCCTGTTCTGCTGTCAGTTGCTTTGATGCTGACATAATCACAAAATTTTTGAAAGGAGAGATTGAGATCTACCATTTCACTTCTAGAGAGCTTGGATTCTAGACTGCAATTGATGTTTGGGATGATTTAGTCAATCTTAGCTACAGCATAAAATTTAATTTGCCTTTGTGATATAAACAGTGCTGTCAGCTTTAAAGCTTTTCTGAAAGGCATCTATCTACGTCAAATGGGAAAGATCAGAGGTTCTTCAAATACGAATGTACACGCACATATACACAATTGTGGATTATCTTCCAGAAGTCTTGCCAAATACAAGCACAAGTTAAGACAGCGCGAGAGAGTAACCTGGATATAGATGTGCTGTATGGTCGCAGTGCTTGTGTGTGTGTGTGAGAAATAATGCTTGAGTAATAAGATAGTTTAGTTATTTTCTTCTCTGTAGCTGTATGGCTTTGTCTTTAGGTTGCAGAGCATTAGATCTGTAAGGCAGACAGGTAGTGTATGTCTCTTCCTGGTTTGGTTTTCCCCTTTATTTGTATTATCTTTGCAAATTTGGTAACAATTTAAACTGAATAATGGCATCAAAGAATTGAAGCAAATAAAGACTCTTTGTATCTCTTCACCAATAAAGATTTGGAGAACAATACATCTTTTGCAGCTTAAGAGCTGTTAAACTACCCTGCTGAAGAAGCTTGGTCTACATGACTCGCTCACTAATGTTGAATCTGTTGAATTTGTTCTGTTCAGAAGGCTGTTCCTTGTGTAACATAACAAATGAAGTAATCCACATGATTTAATTCCTTCTAGCAGGAGTGTTTCTGCATTGGAGCTGGGTATATTGGTAATGATTATGTCAGTTGTTTCTGCTTCTGAGTTATTACAAGGTATCCCATCCGCCTCTTACAATGCTTTGACAGCTGTTCTCGGGGTCAGCACGCTTAATGTAGTGTTTTTATCAGCTGTGCCTTGTGTTCTCTGGATTTCCAGTGAAACCCTTACTGTGTTCTGGATCTTGTGTTTTGAAGAGTTGGTGTTTGTATCTGCAGGTATAGAGCTGGCATGGCTAGTTCAGATTTAACAAGGTACGACTGCTACATTTGGGTGAGTGATTGGAAGAGTGCACAAAAGCAGACTTAAGGAAGACCCAATGTCTGTCAGTGTCTGAACCACCTTTGGTTCTTACTGAAGGCATTTTCCAGAACTTTGTCAAACTCAGAATAGACCTATGTTTTATCTCTGCTGTGGCAAGAAGAGTAGGTCTTTTGAAAAAGGGAATTGATGACTTCCTTCCAAGAGGATGCATCATGATTGGCAGCTTCAGAGAGGAGTCGTGCCTCTGCAATGCCCTGTTCCACTTGCTAGCTGACCTCTGTCCCTGAGCACGGTTAGGCTGTCAGCACTAATGCAGGAAAGAGTAAGCGTCATTGCAATTCATGTCTCATTTATGAATGAACTATGATAACCTGTATTAACATTTAAGAGGAATGTGAAAGTGCACTATTTCAAGTCTTTTTCTTCCTTTATGCAGGCCCTAATACTCTCTTTTATTGGGAGTAATATATCCCTACCCCCAAATATCATCTTCTATCTCTTTTCTTTGTTCTGAAGCTGCTGTCTTGCTACAGCTGGCTAGGCATCTGGACTTTGACTGCCCTCTGCCTTATTAGCCACATTGCAAGAATGCCAAAAATTTGAGAAACCTTTGCAAAGGTCTTCCTTTTAGTTAAAGATTGCATGACTTTTTTTCAATAAAATCTTAAGGGTTTTACCATAGCTCAAATCCTGTTTTGTTTCAACCTTTTGGTAAGATTTGATGTAAACATTTGGGGGTTAAAATGCGTAGTCTGTATTTTACTAATATGCAAAGCACAAGTGGGCAAACTATTACAAAGCATCCATTTCTGGGCAGATAGCACTTAGCCCTTTTTATCTTCCTTGAGGTGCCTGATACTCAATGTAAATGGCATTAATGGCAGAGTGAATTGAGAGTGTGGCCCTGAGGGATGTGAATGGAGTTTTTGGTTCTGAAAGTATTCTGGTAGCTTTCTTCTCCAGTAAGTGCTTGTGTCCTCTAGCCTTACATTAAGAAACCGTATTCTGTTGAATAATTACAATGCTTTTAAAGATTGCAAGGAATGTCGTGTCTTTTTGCTGTATTGAGTAAAGATACCATTCAATGTTAGAAATGCAGAAGCCCCAATCTCTTCAGGGTTTCTTTTCTTGTTCTCTTTGCCCTTTATCTCTATTCATTATCATGCTCTGCTTATATTCCTTGACCTAGTGCATTCTGATGGACAGTAAATAAAATTCAGCACAACAGCAGTTCGGATAACTGGTTTGCTTGGTGTTTGATAGATCAGACTTTACAAGTGGATAGAACATCAGCATACCTAGGTGGGAACAAAATCTCATAGCTTTGAACACAGAGTAACAAAATTACTTCAGAGAAATAGAACAATAAGCATTAAGTGTCTTGGAATTTCTTGCCATACTTCATGACCATGGTACTTTCAAAAGGCGCACTGTCAGGACTGCTAGTGTTAATCACTGTGCAGTTTGGACATAGTAAAGGGAGAGACACTAAAACTCATGGATGCCTTCATGACGCACTGGGAACTGTTTCAAGAACAAAGGTGTTTCAGAGGTACTGAAGACAGGAAAAGGAAAGCAGGCCTGGAGGATTTTACTCCAGAGCTGATAAATCTTATTGGATCTTGGAGTTGAGAGAAGGCTTTTTTTGATTGAGCTGGAGCCAGTCTGTGCAGGGTAAATAGCACAAAAGAACATGAGACAGTTGTAAATACTCAGTAGTTCAGTCTAGGAGCTATCAGAATTTCTACTTGTGTTCTGATTCAATTTGATTCATACAATGTGCCCGATTTCCTTAGCATTCATTGTCATTAATTCCTCAGGGCTTGTCCTGCTCAGTGCAGGTGTTTGCTAGCTAGATCTCCTGCCTGTTTCTTTCATTCTGTTAAGCTCCCATGGTCCTCTTTAAGCTGGAAGTGGCTGGCATCCATGCAGCCCAGCCTGCAGTGTCCCCAGGTACTTGCTACAGAAGCCTTTTGCTGCATCTGTTGCAGGGGCCTCCCTGATTTTTTTGCTTGCATCATTTAGTGCCTCCCTACGCTGGTGGAAATAAGATATTTTCACATAACCGTCCTAATGCACTTTTAGTTACATTTTTAAGAAAAATAGCTATTAAGTTATGCCGAAGTTTCACCTCGTATCAGCGGTGAAAAGATCTGCGTTGTGTGTCCTGAAGAGAAAAATAAATAAATAGAAACTGTGGTGTTAAACCCCAAAGGTGTACAGACATTGTTTTGAAGTACACGTGCACTTGAATTCCCAAAGGCCATGTGGTGTACCTAGATTCCGCAGATGATAACTGGAAGTAAACTACAATCTTTTTCAAATTGGCAAGTTTGTAATTTTGTGTGTGTGTGTGTGTGTTGGACATTTTAGTGATGGTGAAAATCAGTGGGAAGGTAGGAGCCACTATCTTGAAGCATCTGGAAGAGCTGGTCTTGTGTCTCAGGTTTCAGCAGGGCTCTCCTGTTAGATGTGTGGTGCAGAAAACAGGGTTTAATTGTTCCTTAAGGTGGTAGGTTGTGCCTGCCTCCAACCATCTGTTCTTTGCCTGCCATTTGCTCTTCAGTTCCCAAGGGAATGCTTCATTCCTTTTCTGCGCTGCTTGGGCAGTAGTTAACAGTTCTCTTCTCTGCCCTGATGTAATGCTGTGGCCAAGTAAGCTTTTCACTACAGGAGATAATTTAGGAGGAATGTTCTTGCCTTCCTGTCCATGCTGTTTGCATGCTAGAAACGTGCTTTGGTTTTGTAGGAAATTTTAGCACCGTAGAGTTGGCAAGATAAATACACATGAATATTGGTAAATTGCTGCTTCAGATCGCCTATCACTGAGCCAAACAAGTAGAATTAGATAGTATTTTAATTCTTAGGCCTTCTGTGGAAGGCAAATAATAGGAGTATAAAGTCTGGCTTGGCAAATGTGGTCATTAAACTTCATTGACTTCAGTAACATCCAGCACGTGGAATAATTCATTTATTCACAGAGCTTCATAGCAGTTGATCTGTCAGTCTGCGCACACCAAATACAAAAAAGATTGACTGATTTAATAATTCGTGTTTGATATTACAAACACTGATGGGTGTAATGTTTCTGGGGAGGTAAGGAAGCTTGTGTACCACTGTAGCTGCCAGCTTCTTTCAGACCTACAGGAAAATACTGTTTTTGTTATCCAGAAGCAGCAAGGAGGTGTTGACTGTCTTGGTTTTCCATCACAATCCTGTTACACAAACTTATGTTTATCTCTGCCTCAAGAAAAAAATTCTTCATACTGGGAAGTTGCTCTAGGAAGAGCATCTTAAGTTAGCTGCTCAGTATTTCTATCTTACTTAGGTGGTCTTAAAATTGAGAAGAAGAATGAAACCTACATCTGAAACTGTTGGCATAGCAATAGTTCTGCAGAACTGCGCTCATCTGTCACCTCTCTCGGATACGTTTCATCTGGCAGCTGTTTATTCCACACTGCTACGACAGTAGGAGGGGAATTTGGTCCCACTCCTAGTAATTTGTTTGGAACTTGAAAAGCTATTAGTGCTCTGATGGCATGGGTCATGGCGACTGCAGTATTTTAAAGGTGCCCAAATATTGAAATGTACGAACCTTAAGCTGTCTTCTGCTGTAATAAGCATTCCACAGCACGCAGGGTGGAGTCTCAGATGCAAAACCAAAGTGTGCTGAGAAGTTAATATATAGGCAACTGTCTTCTTGGTGGTCTTGAAACAAACTGTGAGTGAAGTAAAAGTGAATGCTGTGTTTGCAAGTTGAAAGTCGCATCCATCGGAGGATCTTGTTGAGGTGTAAATAATCCTATACAGAAAGCACAAAGGAGAGTGAGAATGAATATCCTTTTGCTTATCACCAGGATCTTGAATATCCTTGAAGGTAAGGATGTAGCAGCTTTTCAGTTAATTCAGATTATACTTCAGAGAGGGTTTGTAAGTTTTAATTCCTTTTCCCTGGATCATTATGTAAGACTAGGCTCTTTATAATTAGTTTAATCCCCGATTAGGCTTGTGTGCACTAGATAATGTATTTCCCAAGGCAAAGCATATAAGGCTAGTTTGCCCAAATGTCTGTTTTAAAAATCCATAGATTGCAGAAGACTAAAAAGACTTTGAATTTCTTTATAATACAGCAGAATACAACTTAAATTGTATTGAATCTGAGTTCCATGGGATGCAGAAATCATACTATAACTTGCAGGTTCTTTGCTTCTTGGTAAGGGAATTTCATTTTTAGGGTAATATAATTTCTAGTAGTAAATGTATGTTAAGATTGAGGATGTTTGGGAACTTCATGAGAAAATTTTCCATTTTCTGGGAAAAGTAACATCTGCCAAACATGATACTGTTAAGTTTTGGGGTTTTTTTGACAGTTTTGTATTTCAACCAAACGAACACACCTAAAATTGTGAAAAGGTAGCACAGTAGTTAAAGTTACATAGCTAAGAAAACACAGGCAAGTATTGCTTGTAAGCAGTCCTCTAATTTAATTATCTGAAGTGTTTTAAGCAATCAGTACAGTTTTTTAAAGATAATATTTTGTCTTCCCCTAATTAAGAATAAATGAGCAAGCACCCTTCCCAGAGAACTGAAAGGTCTTCTTTTCAAGTTTAATTTGCAGCACTTAGTGGAGGATTAAAGTAATCTCATTAAATGGCCTCATTTAAATTTTGCAGTCACCTAAGAGATGGTAGACAGATGTGAAAAGGGAATTATCCATAAAGCATGAAAGTTAAATTAGCAGCTTTCTAATTTAACTTTTTTAATTAGGAAGGTTTCTTTATGAGACTTGAGCCTTAGAGTTGGGATATCTTTTGATGGGTCTGCAGGATGGTGCTTGCTGTCAGTGAATGCATCATGATGTTAAAGGCCATTTTTTATGCATGGAGTTATGAAAAAAAAAAAGGGTGTACTTTATTGCCTTTATTGTATATATTTGACATAAAGTAAGTATCTTTGAGGTTGACATTTGATCTTAGAGCATAGTGATTTTTTTTTCATTTGCAAGGTATACAGGTAGACTGTAGGGCAGTTTCTATTTTTTATAGGTACAGATACATTAATGAGATGCTGTGAATGCTTTTCTTGATGGGTGATGTTAGTCATAGTGTTTTTGAGATAAATCTAACATTAGACACCTCATCCACACACAGGGATATATTAGGCATAATGACAAATATTTTGCTGTTGCTGGGGGGAAATACTCGTGTGCTTCTTTGTATGCCTAGGTGAGGGTTATGTCTGCAGTGTGCAGAAATTCACTTAGTATTTGAAAAATCTGGATTTGTGTGTTTCTAAATAGAAATGCGCTCTAGCAGTTGTAGGATGTGGATTCTGATATTTTCACTTTAGGGTTATGAGCCCCTAAAATGGCATGTCTCTGTTTTTCTTTTGTATCTTTTTAATGTAGACCTACTTCCAGAAGTACAGCTCTGGGGCATCCTATTAATTTACAAAATCCTAAGGGGACTTCAGTTTGCATGAATTTAATGCCACTTTGATTTTATCTTAAGTGTTTCTTAGTGAGGTATTGCAACTTGGGGAGTGACTCACTTTAAGGTAATGCTTGCTGTGGTTACACAAGATTATTTCCTCCACCTTAAGTAAAATGTTACTTGCTATGTGTTGATTCTCATCATGATTGCCATCTTTTAAAAATTTTCATGTTTTTTTTTTTCAGTCGTGCCAGCTGTGTGTAGGTCTGTGAAAAGAGAAACATGGATGGTAGTTTCAGGGAATAACATAAGAATAACTGAAATTCTGTGTCTTGACGACGCTGTAAGATCCAGTGGGTGGAACTGACAAAAACATAAAATCCAGCTTAGCAAAAACAAGATGCCCTTTTACAGCTGTCTTGAAAAAACAGAAACCTGGTCTTGCAAATACAGAATTTAACACTTGAGTAAACCTTAAGATACAACATTGAAACTTGGAGACGTCTCAAGACCTTATTGTCTGAACTGCAAGTCTTTACAGTAGCATTTAGACAAGTTGTTCATATTGTATAACCAGGAAAAAGAACAGATTAAATGCTGTACGAAAGGGTGATATGGGTGTAGTTAGTTGTCGAAATAGTAGGATGGATATGTGGATGAGTGTGGAAGAAACAAAAGGCAGTATATCAAAGCAGTGATCACTTTCTCAAGGCAGAAATTTTTGAGGCAAAGATATGTCTGTAAAGCAGATATGGCTTTATAAAATAAGTGTGATATGAAATAGAACGAAATGATGTGACTATAAGTTGAGATAGAACAAATCTTTATTAAAGCATGTAGTGGAGTTCCCTGTATTGCAAATCAGGTGAATGGGACCAAAATTCAAGATACAAGGGAATGCAATGCTATAATTATCTTTTTATCTCATAAATCTGTGGCTAGGGTTATGTCTTCACGTATCACTACACAGAAGTAAAACTTTTTAATTCACTTTCTAACACTGACCTTATGCAACTGTTGCCCTGTATCTCAAGTCCTGTACGTCAGTAAGATGATGACCAAAATTGACTACAGTTTGCATACAAAGAGGAAAAAAGATGGCTAGGAATTTTCATCTTGAATTGGGCATATCAGTAAGATCTGGAAAAAAAATGCTGTGGTAAATGTGGATGATGAGTGATTATTTTGTAGCACATAACACAGACATTGGGGAAACTGAAAAAATGTTTTTCAAAAAAATTAGCTCTCAGTCAGGATTTTACATTATAGTTTTTTGCGGTTTTACATTGTTGACTGCAGGCTTGTGCTAGGTTCAATTTGTGGTATTTTTTTAAATATGAAGTCTTAAGCATGTAATTTAATAATTGTAATACACTTGAAACATTCAGTTTTCTGCTCAAAATAGGTAAATGGAAAAAAAATCCCAACCCTTTTTAAAGCTTATTTTATAGATTTCAAAAGGAAGAAAAAAAACCCAAAACCCTAGTTTATCTAGAGAATGGAAGTTGAGGGAGGGAGGTGTGACCTGAATAACATATTACAGCCAAATAACTGCTGGTGACAGGTATTTGGAGTTGACACAATTTGTGTGAATTACTTTGTATGATCATGGTATAGTTAAGCACAGGAATGTAGATGCAAACGTATATAAAATTATGTTGATTAACATGTGGTTGATTCAGATCTAATATACTCTTTCTTTCCCTTAGATTCAAACACCCTATAAGGACCAATGTACCCAATAGCTCATGGAAGAAAAAAATCAAATCAGGACATCCTTGGTTTCCAGGCTACCGAAATATGGAATGAAAACTTTAGGAAGTGTCTTGCAACCTATGCCAAATGGGACGGCTGTTAGTTTGTCAGGGAATAATGGTGGCAAAAACTTCAGCAAGCACAATGGCGCTGTTCGCATGTCTTCCTTTTCTTTCAACTGGAAAAAATCAAATAAATATCAACTTCACGATCAAAATGGGAGAGAGACCAATTCTAAACATAACTGTAATGAAAAATTAATCGATTCTGATTCTCAATCTCAAGGAGCGTTGGGTAATGATGTGCTCAGGGTGGGTTTGAACAGTACTGCTTCGGTTGCATCAAAAGCAGCAAAGCAAACCAGTATGTTTGTATCTTCTACTGAGGAATTAAACCCAAAGTCTTTGCCTGGACTCTCTAGTTCAGCAAAATTTGCCAAAGGTACCCTGTCAGGAAGGACCTCATATTCTGGACTCAGTGCTCCAAAATCACATTTAAATGGATTTTATGGAAATAGGCCGGTGGTAGGTTTGCAGAGACCTAGAGCTAACTCCAGTGCCACAAGGACAAGTTCAGGAGAAAGCCTGGCACAATCTACAGACAGTAGCAAGGCTTTTTCCTGTGAAAAAATGGTAAGATCACAAAGTTTTTCACATTCCATTCAGAATTCTTTCCTTCCCACTGCATCTTTAACCAGGTCACATTCCTTTAATAAAGCTGTGGATCTTACAAGGCCTTATCATAGTCAAAATCTAGCTGCCAGGACATCTCAGAGGTCGACTTTGTTGTCAAGAAATGCATGTCAGTTGGATGTACCCAATGGAAATGAACCTACAAAGTATGGATTTACCAGGCCCTATTCTAGTTTGTCGGCTCCTTGTTCGAAGAAGCCCCCACTGTCAAATGGATCTGGGTCAGCACCTTCTTTTGGATACAGATTAAGTCGGCCTTCTCTGCTGAAGCCTACCAGGCAGCGATTTGCTGGAAATATCATTGTGGATGGCAGCAAAAGTACAACTCCTGACACGTGCATTGTGGAGAACTCTGAAATTTCAACAAATATTAATAGAGCAATTGAGAAAAACAGTATTCTAGAGAGCAATGCTCGAAGAACAGAATCTGATGAGGGCCTGCATGAAAGTATGGGAAAGCATGGGTCAAAAGTCATGTGTATGAGCGATGATGGAGATGAAATATCTATATCTTCTTTATCATCCTCTGAAAAAAATGATTTGAGTGAAGACTTCAGTGATGATTTTATAGATATAGAAGACCCAAACAGAACTATACAAATACAGCAAAAGGAGAGCTGCCTTCAAGAGTTAGAGCATGGGAGCATAACATCCATCGAGCCATTCACTTCTCTCAAGGAAACTGGAGGATCTTGCTGTAATGCTGATGACTGGCTTGATATAAACATGTCTGGTAAATACTTTGTTATGTTCTGTTTGAAATTTTAGGTACTAAATCAAGATTCTGTAACTAATTAAGTTGTTTTATATATAATTACCCATTGCCTGTGAATTGTTTCAGAATGCAACTCTGCTCTAGGCTGGCCCATTTATTTTCTTACAGTGCTTTTTCTGCATGATAGTTATCTTTCCCAGGCATGACTTTGAAGAGTTCTTTTTCTTCAGGATAAGAATGAATGATACCTCCTTTAACCACGCTTGTGGTAGGGTTGTGGGATTCCTCATATTCTTGCTTTGTGGGAGTGGTGATCTTTTAAGAAAATTTATTTCCCCATGGCCTCCCCCTCTCGCCCCCCAGCACAGAACAGGAATAACTGTAGGGTATCTAATAAAGTCAGTTAATTTATAAATATGAGTGTCACTGTTTTTTGGTTTTCTTCCAGAGGCATGCCATATTAATTCTTTAAAAATTAGTGGAAGAGACAGAAGATGTTTTTAAAAGTCATGTTTTCAAGTCTCTGATGGGCTTCTCATAATACATGCTTGTGTTGAGAGAAGTTGCAGTTGAAAGATTGGATCCAAAGGGTCTAATTTTGGACCCACCTTCTAATATGTTAAAAAGATACAGAATTCTAGAAATTAGCTTTCATGATGAGTGAATTAGTGCAGTATAAAAGGCTAGCAAAGATGTAGGTGGGAAGGATACTTAGTTGTAGCTACCAAAGCAGCTTGAGCTGTTTTCCTGTCTAGGATAAGTGAACAATACCATAGAATGCTTTCAGATATTTCTGTTACAGTACAGTTTCAGAAAAATTTCAAAAAACCCAAATATACACATCTTAATTTTTATTTTTGGCATATTGGATTGTTTTTGGAATCTTTACTATTCATGTTTCCTTTAAGCAGTGGATGACAACAGTGAAAGCACAAAACATACTGCCGAGAGTGCGATTTCTCCAGAGATGAATTACAGAGCTGGGTCCTCTTTTGAGCTTTCTCCATCTGACAGCTCTGATGGCACGTATATGTGGGATGAAGAAGGCTTGGAACCTATTGGAAGCGTCCATCCATGTGGAAGTTACGAATCTTCAGAAATGAACAGCATAGTACGTATTTATATGCATAACTTGCATAATCATAGTGTTTTAAGTTTAGTGCTTATTAGGTATATTTAAAAAACAGAATTAATGTATTTTTTACTTGATAATTGTTTCCTTGTTCCTCTCTAGTTGATAGCTTTTTGAAACTTCTTGTTTAGGAACTCCTGTTTCTGGGCAGGTGACTTTGATTAGGCTGTTAACATGCTTTTTTTTCTTTTTCCTTATTCTCAAGTTAGGACAGAACAGGTCTGCAAATGATAGGTTAAGTATCTTCTACCAATCTCTAAACCTAGGAGTGAAAAAGCAAGAAAATAGCTATCACTTACCTGACTTCTTCCATTGTCTTGGTTTTGTACTGTACACGTACAGGACCCTGTTGAACCAAAGTTTATTTTGATTTCTCAGTTTGCTCAAGCATAGAATCTTCAAGGTAGATGCCTGACTGTAGCTCACTGTAGCAGGACTCTTTGTCTCAAATGCGATACACAAGATGCATAACAACCTTTTTCTTACTGTGAAACTTCTAACTGATCTCCAAGAAACGTCATTCAATCTGAAGAATGGATGGAGAGTTGTTGCAGTGGTGTGACCCTCCAGCTGAGGTCAGGGAGCCAACCTTGGGATTTCGGTGGACTTGAGGAAAATACTATGTGTGTATCCTTCATCCCTCTTCACTTCATACTCATTTATTGAACAGTCTTTTGAATTAAGCAGCTCAGATCTTGTTAACATGATGCTAACCATCAGAACATCTAACAAAAAGAATTTGTTGTAATTTATGTGTCATGCTCCATATGTTTCAGGTGTGTTAGATACTGTGTCACCACTGCCAATTTGGTGATGTAGATACAGTTTCGGACTTGAGCAGGGTTTGTGGTGCCTGCTCACACTTTGACTTGTAACTTTATTAGGGTTAACTTTATTAGGGTTGTCTGCTCTGGCCCAAGAGCAGAACAGCAGAGACTTCTGCTGAAAATTTGGCATAGCTATGTAATTATATTTTTTTTATGTGTACATACAAATTCCTGATATATTTTCAGCTGCTTGTGGTATTGCTTGCTTTCTGTCTTCAATTATGATGTTGGGATGTAGTGCTTAAGAGTTTAGAAATGGTTATTAACTTTTTGTAGTAATTATGGCCAGCTTGGAAAAGCAGTTTGAGACTTTCCAAATATGAGCGCACGTGCCAGCAAAAAAAAGTTTTTGAACTTTGTCCTTCATAAATTTTAAATATAGATATTTTTGATACATACAGTGTAATTTATCAAACAAATGAAAGACATTACTTTCCTGTGCTTTTGGACCATGTATCTAGGTTTTTGATATGTGACCTCCTATGCATTAATTTGTGCATGTGTATGAACTGATAAGTCAATCAGTGTTCTGATTGACAGAAGCTCTTGTAAGCCTTGTGGAGCAGAGGTGCATTAGAAGCTTTTGATATCACTACTTTGGTTTATTTCTTCCTTTATTGAAAGTAAATAGCTTTTAGAGAGGACTTAAAAAAAGAAGAATGAACTTACTAGGTTTTGAGGAAGTGGAGAAAGGAGGAGGTTGTAAACAGGACCTACTGTAGAAAGTCATGGGTGTTTTCTACCCATTTTGATTTTTATCCTGTTAGTGCTTTTTCCGAATTACAGTGCTTACTGTACTGTGAATTTTTAATCTTAAATGAGAAAAAAATCAATAATGCATCTTTTATTTTTACAAGACAGAAATATATTTTCAGTCAGCTTGGCTTTTGAGGGGAAATTGTAGCTCTGAAATGTTTGTTGAATTGCCTTTTAGTGGCGTTTTTGTGTGGTGGTGTTTTGTTTGGTTGTTTTTTTCCCTGTGCTTGTTGGTTTTGGTCGAAAGCATGATATATTTGATTTCTTTAGCCTCAAGATTAAACACTGATCGTTTTTAATCAGAGGATGCGGAAGAATTTCTGAATACAGTTTTTCATTATTTCTGAAGAATGCTGTTCTTGGGCAGGTTAATGTAAGCTTTTGTTCTGTGTTTTTCCTTTTCTCTGCAGGCAATGAGTATAAAGACAGGTTGGAAAAAAAAAAGCTCAGGGCGTTGAGAATAATTATTGTGATTAGTCAGCACATCAGATGTTTTGATCACTGGGGGATATATGATCGAATTATGTGGTTTCTATTCTCTCGTGTGGTGAGGGTAAAAGCAGTTAATATCTGTGTGTCAAAGTCCAGTTGATGAGAGTCAGATTTAAGAATTTTGAGTGCTTGAGCTAATGCCAGCCTGACTGCCCCTTGGTATTAATATTTCCAGGGAAATCCCCAAAGCAGATAGCTGGTTCTGGAGTTTCTGTGGCATCAGGCTGGGGTGAGTAGAAGCCATGCAGCTGCCTAACAATTCAGGTAATTAAATGGTAATTGGTAGTGTTTAGTGCAAACTTTGCCTGTGTTTATTTCCATCCTGCTGGTGTATTGTTAGGCTTTTAAGCTGTATCATCCTTAGTATCAACAAATATAACATGCTTTTCCTAAACTTCTCTATAGATGGCAGTGCAGCTCTTTTTCGGTAATCTTAGATGAAAAGTGTTTATTTGAAAACTTTGAAAAGGCAACTTTTGCAGAGGGGTTTTGAACCAGGCTTCTGGAATGGCAGCCAGGATAGGAAGACAGTGGAAGGAGCTTGCTGGTGGCTCAATCTTTTTGTTCCCTTTTGGAGAGGAGAAAAGCTGGTATCTTTGCTAGTCTCGGTAGAGCTTGCTTTTAAGGACGTGGGGTGGGGTAAATTTGGCCTCTTTTAGGTCAACATGTCTGTTCTTTACTGACTGAGTCAACAGCTATGGAGAAAATGTGCAATCCAGTGTTGGAGGTTTAAAAGTTACATAAATCTAAATAACCTCTCGTAAGATGATGCCATGGGGACTTACAGCTAAGTAGGACATGCTTTTTTTTTTTTTTTGAGACTTTGTCAGGTTGAAAATGTTTTTTGTTCTCTAATTGTGTAACAAAATAATTTATTCCACTACCCCTACTTTTATTTCATTTCCAGTTTTGAAGGCAACAAATCAATTGGTTAACATTCTAAGTTAGGATTGAACTCCCTTCAATTTTAAGCCTTCATTTCATTGGTATTCCTTACGTTCCTTTCAATAATTGTTCTTTGCTGCTGAGCACCAAATCACTGATGCTATTTCCACTCTGTGTGAGAAGGCTGATGCTTAGCAGAGCAGTTGTGATGGCTCTGTAAATTAGCAACATAGACAATATTTGTCTATATGTACTCTCATTTAATGTTCAGCTGTACTATTTGTTCATGCTGTGTGTTTCAGCTACCTACTTTAACACCCAGCTGCTTTCCTGTTTCATGGCAGAAAGCTGCTCCACAATGTGAGGTACAACTTGTGCTATGTTTTGATTGTGGTTTGGGGTTTTTTAGGGGGTTTTTTGTTTGTTTTTTTAAGACAGGCTTTCATCAGTTCTGTTGCTAGCTTTAGGTCAGGCACCAAGATAAGGGTTATAATGAAAATGGCTCTTCATTTCTCTGCCACTGAGTGAGTAGTTATAAATGAATCTTGGATTACAGTTATTTAAAAACAAAAAAGCCTTGCAAACAAAAATAAGAGTTAGGTTACAAAAAGTAAGGGAAAAACCCCAACCAAACAACATACCTTAATGTGCATCTACACATTTGCTGTGTCTCTAGGTTTCAATTGTGCTCATGATTGTACCCTAACTGTATTCATTAAACAAAAAACTTTACAATTTATGGATCCAAACTGAAACCAGGATTTTTAAGAGCTCTTAGTTCCTATAGATGAATTCTGTTTCATAGGAGGGTGAGGTTGTGTTAGTGTTTTGCTTGCTTGTGCGTATTCAGTTAGCAGCTGAGAGGGTTAGCATTCCCTCAGTAGAAGTCTGGTAGTTGCACATCTGAAGGACTGAATGTCTGATTTCTACAAGGATCTTTGAAATAGCTGCTTGGGACTGAAGTAATTTTACTTAGAATGCGGACACATAAATCTGGGGTTTTTTTCCTATTTCTTGGAACGATTACTTGAACTATAGTCTGGTATATCAACCTTCTGCTTTCATTAATTTTTATCTGGAAATCCTGTTCAAAATACATATAAGCAATGTAGCCTAAAACATGCATCCTAACTGGAGTCTCATCTCTTTGCTTAACCGATAATGAAGCACTCCTTTGCTGTAGCAAGGTTGGAGCTGTTTTGTTTTCTCCTGCCCATTGTATTAAGTAGACCCCTGAGAAACATAAGCTTTAATATGTGTTTGTTCCAAGTGAAGCTTTGAATATTTTTGGACAGTCAAAGTTCTTATTTACATTAAGAATAGGATAGATAATACAGTTGTTATTGTGTGTATTGTTTGGAGATATGTGCTTTTTTTAAAGACACTGCGTTATTTTAGTGCATAATAGTCTGCAAGAAGTAAAAATTCAAACTGAAAATATTCCACTAGCTTTGGCTTCTTTCTTTAATACTCTCTAGAGGACAAGTTGTTGTGGTGGGGGTTTGTTGGCTTGGTTTTTTTACAGCTATTTCATTTGGTGAAATAGGCTTAGACGGGAAACTTCTATGAGTGTTCCCTGTATTATCAGGTCATATCAAGACCCTATCTTAGAAAAAGACAAAAGAGATTGAGTCCTCTGACCCTATTTTACTGTAGGCTCTAGTAACAATATGAATGTTTGTGCGATGTTAATTTTTACTGAAACAAAGCAAACCAGTGTTTTGGGCATATACAGAGTGAGCATCAATGTAATTATCAGGATATAGGATTATGGAATAATAGCTGAAATCTGGCTTGAAGAGACAGATGGGTTTTAGCTGCTTTGCTGAGAATTTAATTGCTCTTGGGATGAAATCTGGATCTCATTGGAATGAATGTGTTTTGTCATTTATTGACATGTGGCCAGAATTTTAGCCAGTGTCTATAAAACAGTTACGTTTTTCTCTTCTTCCTAAGTAATTTTTAAAATCTCATAGACTTTTTTTGTTTTGTAACATTTTTTTCCCCCTTTGATTGAAACTTGGGAAAGGTCAATTCTGAATTAGTTTTTGAGACTGGTTCAAGAGGCAAAGTGCTCACAGTGAAATATGCTGAATTTTTTAGAGAAAGAGAAAATCAGTTTGCTAAAATAGCATTGTTTAGTTCAATCACAAATTTCTTACAGTAATTTAGTTATTTACAAGTAATTTAGTGTTAATTACCTTAATTTTTTAAATAACTCACTTCTCAAAATGACTTTGTAGTAAGCTTTAAATTGCCAGTTTGATTTCTCAAATGAGTAATTTATTATGCAAATTCAGACTTGTAATGTGTGTAGTTCCAATACATTTACTTCTGTAGAGTGAAGTGTTCTAGGTATTGTCTTCTACCCATCTTCCTTTCTTTGGTTGTACATTCTTCAGGAGGTTAATTCCAAAGCCATAGTTGTTGTTCTATGAGAAGCTGTGCTTTTTAAGTTTTGGACTGTTTTGTTACAGCTGTAATAAAAATACAAGTGCACGTAAGCTTAAGATAATGTAAAAGTATGGAATAAAACAGCTATTCGTGTATCTATAAGGACTGTTTTCAAAGTAGTACTTGGGAGACACTTTTACGAAGTGTAAATCCCTTAGAAGTTACCATTTGAGATAAGACATCTCTTGCCCAGTGTGGTTTTTTGATGGAACTAGGTAATACTATGATAGAAGTGCTGAAATTATTTTGGAGAGAGTGCAATCCTAATTGCGAAGAGGTAATTATTGAGTCTCCATATTGTGCTAGCAGTACTATGTAACAGCCATCGGAAGCATTTTCAGCACAAAATCTTTCTGAATTAAAAGCAATGTTTACAGACTTAAACACAATTTAAGTAGTATACTGAAAAATAGTTGCTTTCTTATGAAGTTTTTCATAAGAAGCAGTGGTTGATTTATTGAGGCATTTAGTAAAGAGTATCAGAAGGTCTTGTGCATCATTTTCATCCATTTAACGGGTGTAGTGAAACTAATATGTATCTTTTCTCAATACAGCCATTTCTTGGTTTTGCTATAATTGTCTACTAAGAGCAGCCTTGAAATGAGCCCTTCAGGTGCAAGCTGAAAAAAAAGCACAAAACAAAAAGCACATGTAAAAAGTGGTTTCCATCTAATGAGCTAGTTGAAATTGGATTTTTTTTCTGCTTTTCATAGTGCAAGTGAAATGTCTTAAGATTTTAAGATGCTGAAGGTAAATGTAAAAGAAAAGTTAAAAAAACTGCTTTGATGTAAAATTTTTATTTTTCATACAAAAGAATATATACATAAAATTTTATTATTGAAACAGACTCTTAATTTAGATTTTCATGTTATCTTTACATAAGCCACTACTGAAACCCCTAGATTTCCAGTGTCTAAGGCTTTTTTTCTTACCATTCTTGTACTTGCTTTTCTGTCTGCAAGTTAATATTAAAATTCTCCATTAGTGAAGATGTTCCAGTCAGGAAAGACTTGCACGCCATTCAGCTCTTCCCCCCCCAGTAAAAGACAAAATCAACTGAATATTTTGGTTCATAGGTCGTTTGAATGTACTTGCTATTGGTATAGAAAATAGTTTGATGATCTGTGAGTAAACATATCCCAGCTGCTGCTCTGCCACACTTTGCGACCTTGAGGGAGTCTCATGGAGACTGTCATATTTGTCTGTTTTTAGAATGATGGGTGAATTACAAATGGATAGTAATACTTGGTGTTATCTTCACTATGTATTACATTATTGATGTATTTGTGGGTCATCAAAGAACAATAAAAATCTTTCTCAAAGCAGAGGACAGCATTAAAAAAGACTTCTATTTTTTGACAGTCTGTACTCAGATGTTAACTAATTGCATTTCCTCCTTTGCTAGAATATGTGTCTTTTGGCTAACAAAAGGTGAAGCTAATACAGAAAATTGCATTGCGTGTTCCTATGCTTAAAGTAGTTTGGGTACTTCATTTGGACACTTACTTACGAAGGGTCTGAATTTCTTCTGTGCCTGGAACTGAAGGATGGTTTCACTTTGATGCCATTCTGACTTGAATTCATTATGACTTTGGTGAATACACACTTGCAATTTTGTTTGTGGTTAGATTTTTTTTACATTTATTTCTTCTCTAGAGAATTTGGTACAGTGACAACTAATTACATGACTAGATGTCTGGTAGTTTAGTGAGAGAGTGAGGTTGAAAGGAAGGAGAAAGCATTGTTCTTGTGGTATAGCTATTTATTTAAGTATAATGGCTCTAGTCTTGGGGAATCTTGTCATACCTATATTAGAGTAATTTGGATTTTGAAGTAGCTGGTCCTTTTTGGCACCTGAAGATGCTGCCTAACAAGCCTGTGAGACCCCAGACATTTCAGTCTTCTTGCTGCTGCCGAGTTTATGCCGGCCAGTGCTGTGACATAACTGGACCACAGAGGAGGAAACTGGGCGGTCTCTCCCTATAGGTGTGTGAACCCTATAGGTATGTGAATCGATATTAGAATTCATTAGCGTGTGAGAATGAGGCTGTCTGTGAGAATGTAGTACCAGTGTAAGGGGAGGTAGTTTTGTCTACCTATTACCTAAAAAATATTCAAACAATCCAATGATAAATGCCTTTCAGAAGTCATCTGGTGCAGATGTGTAGATCTGTGTGGGCAATAATTGAAATTCAATGGCATATCTGTCTAATCGGGTGTGGACACACTGTAGAAAACAAAAAAGTATCTCTGAACCTCCTGGGAAAGTAACTAAGAGCAAACCCAGAGAGTGTCAGATACTTTGCAATTTATATTATACCTCCTTCTACATTTCCCTCTGTGCCCAGCATACTGGAGGCTGTTTTGTGGACAGAGCTGTAGAGCACACAGCATCTCTAATGTTCAATGGCAGCTTGGAGTTCTATATTTTCTGCTTCTGCTCAGAGAATTTTCATTTCTTGCAATCATCACCAAAGAAATCCTGTCCTGCAGGACAGACTAATTCATTGGTCCTGCACACTCCTTTACCTGGAAGCCTGACTTCTGGGTTTGTAGGCCAGTAGTTGTCTTGGCAAGAGACATCGGAGTAGCCCAGGAAGTCTTCTGTGAGATTTTAGCTGTTCCCAATGCATTCTAGAAAATGGCAAGCACCATGTCTGAATTTTACTTATGATTATAAAAGGAATTCTTGGAAATAAATTAGCTTATTTTCTGCTTAGGATTTCCCTGTGAAAGAACTTAGTCTTACTCTGTTTTCCAAAATTTATAAAGTGGTTCGAACTTCCTGCTCAGAAATAAGGTGATTCTGGGATTGGAATCTAATACAGCTGTCAGCCTTGAAAGGTGTTCTTCATTGGCATGCATCTGTATGCCAGCCTGAAGCTGGTGTTGCTGGTAACCTCTCTTTAAGCTCATATGGTCATGTCCAAGTTCCACGCTCTTTTGTCATGACATACTCATGCCATATTCCAGAATCTGATCAAAACGACGCTCGCTCACTTGAATCTCTGGCATTTGGGGTTTTGTATCCTCGGTTTCTAAGAGACTTTCAGTTATGCCTAAAAATGTATGTTTGGAAAATCATCAGACTGCTTGTTTCCGATTTCAGAGCCCCAAAAGTCAGTGTCACCTTTTTGCATTTAGTCTCCATTACAAACAGGTAATATTTGTGGACATACTAAATTAGTGGGAGAGCATCCTTTTTTAACGTGTCCGCAGTTAAGCTTTTAGCAGAAAACTGCAAGTGTGATGTAAAACTGTGCCTGTGTTGTTACCTGTCTTAATACAGAACTAAGAGTCCAAACTTGTTTCGGTATGTTCTGTTAGCAGCGTTCCTCAACCGGGCTTTTGGCAGAGTTTGCTGGCAGATGGCTTTCTGCTCGTGACAGAGCAGGGAGAAGTCATGACAGTAGAGACTGTGCCTTCAGAGTGAAAATAGCCACCGTCTGCCCTCCTGCCACTGCTCTAGCCTTCAACTTCAGAGCTTATCTATTACAGCAATGGGAGGGAGTGAGAAACTGAATTACTTAATGAGATGGCGTTTCTGTCTGTGTCCTTGCTGTCAAATATTATTAAGAGGCTATATGACTATATTACAGCGCACAAACCTCTTGTGATGTTGGCTTGAGAGGCATGACATTTTGTGAACAAGCTTTTATGGCAAATTACCTTTTTTTCCTTTGGGATGGGAAAGCATATATGCCTTTGAGAGCTCCTTGATTCAGAACTGACACAGTAAATCTTCTCATGCTGTTTTGGCTGGCAAAATCAAGTAAGGCAACTTCACTCGTGCTCCTGTGTTTCATTTGTGGTAGCCGTTAATGACAGCTTTGAATCTGTATGGTGGAGAGGGGGCAGCAGCTGATGTGTTGTTGTGTGAAATATGAGAATAAATACTGGTAGAAATTAGCACTTCTTTTATTTCATAAGCTTGTAAGTGTCACTTCCTGTATGAGTTGCTAACTGCATATCATTTTATAAAAATATAAAATATTTTATTATTTATAGATGTATATATCTGTAATTTATATAAAATATTTATATTTATAAAAATATAAATTATACAAAATAATACATTTTAATGTGAGTTTATAGCTATTCCTTTTCAATTTTTTTCTTTGTTCTACCAAGTAGCATCACTTTTTTGTAACAGGAGAACTTCAGAATTACTCTACTGTACTTCACCTGATTGAAGTTTTAAGTCTCACACATTGTTTTCCTTACTCCTAGGAAAACTTCAAACTGTAATGAGCAGGTAAACATGTGCCCAAAGAGAACAGTAGTCTTAAAGTTGGAGTATTTTTCAAAGTTATCAGTATAAACAAGAAAAGCATTGTCTAAAATATGTGAAACAAATTGAGATGTACATCTAACCCATCTAACTGCGTTTCTGAACATTTTACAGATAACTTGATTAAAAACACCTAGATTGGCACACAGATTCCTTTTACTTTTCCCTTTTACCTAAAATTGTGTCCTGATAAATTATAGGAACATTGGTGCTGAATCTTCTGAATTATTTTCTGTTGCAAAGCATCAGAAATTTTGGGGAGGGGCACTGTCTTGTACATGTTGGGCTCAATTGCTTTTGCAGTACACACAGCTTTGGTCCCTCGGGATGAGGTGTGTGCACCCAATTTCAGTCTTACTGTCCCCACAGTTCTAAATATGGGATGTGCTTCAACGTCTTGTCTTTTCAAGAACACTTAGCATTGCATTCAGGCCATATTGATACCAGTTATCACCTTTTAACTCCAATTGCCATCTTGTTGAGACTGGAAATTTAATGAAGCACCATTTTTCCACATATGAGGTGGTTCTGAGTAAGCACCATGTCAGTGTTTTTGTGTTCTTGGTTCACACTATTGAAATGTATCAGGATAATGCGTTGAGAATGTACTTTTGCAAGAGTGCAAGTAGGTGGACAGGAGGCTTCTTGTGGTGTTAGCAATTCATTTAGAGATCAGTCAAAATAGAAGTACTTTAAAATTATTAGAAGGTATTTGAGGATTGTTCTAGTTTTGATTAGAAATAAGTATATTAAGCTGACTGTATAAGAATAGAACACATTAATGCTGTGTAACAAGTCATGTTCCTATCACCCCAAAAATCTAGCTAGGGTATTATTAAAACTTACTACACAGAGGAAACTTAATTGATCTGCTGGTAGCAGCCCTGCCCATGGTGTTTCTCTGAATTTTGAGGTTATGGTTTGGTACCTTTCTCAGCTGGGAGGTATTTGAAGCCTCCCTATTTTCCTGTAAACTGAACCTCACACTATAAATACAAGTGCAAGTCAGTGGAGTGAGAATCATTCACAATTATTCTTGCCAGTTAAGAGTACCTGTAGCAATTACATACTGCTTTATAGTGTAAAATGCTCCATTATTTGTAGGTCAACTGTAAAAATTACTGCTGAACTTCTGATAGCGGTAGACTTTCTCAGAAGACAGACAGAGGCAATGAGTAGAAAGGCCTGCTTTCCCTCAGCCTCTGCTACTTCTGTGTTACTCTTCGTGCTTATTGCTGACAGCTTTCTATCATTGTGCTCAATAGTAAAATGGAAACTTTCTACTGAAAAGCATCTGCCTATTTAAAAAATAAAAACCATAGAAAACTGTCTTGAATTTTGCTGGAATGCTGCAGAAAGATGGTCAAAATGCTTCCCCTCTGTTCAGTTTCTTTTTTTGTAGGCTCCTTACCGGAGGCTAGATGGCAGTCAAGGAATGCTTTCTGCGGCTGTGGGATTTAATTTCTGCTGCACATTTGGAAAGTGCTGCTGCTTATGAATTGGTGAAGTCTCAACAGAATGGTTAATATTTCTGGTTTTCTTCTTTCTCTCGCTTCTTCATGGTATTGAAATTCAGATTTTTTACACAGTCTGACATCTGATTTTATTATACAAAAAACCCTTCAAAATAAAAGCAGCAAGCATAGCTGCTTCTTGAGATATAGTAGGTAATAACTTAACCTAATAATTATTTCCTATCTACTTTCAGTAAACCTAGGTAGAACATACAATACCTCTATAAAAATGTTTTCAAGAATAGTAAATCTTTATTTAAGACTGCTATATCTAATAGTTAAACACAAAATGTCTTGGATTTTCAGAACAAAGTTCTTTTTGCATTTGTTGTCACGGCAACCTTCCATTACAGAGCATGAACAAAATGATGAAATACTTGTTTGGATGTTGGGTTTAATTATCTTTAATGTGACTTGCCATGTACAGCATCTCAATAACTCCTTTCCTATCCTATTTTTGCGATCCTGCAGAATTCTAGCCTCTCTCTTCCCTGTGTTTCTTCTGTTCTTATGACTTTATTTACAGTGAGTTTTTATCTTCAGCCTTATGCTATGATACGTGCCTTCCTGTGTCTTTAATTTCTGTCTTTCACTTAACAGTTCTGCTCAGTTCTTATTTAACATTGCCATTTTGGAGACTTGTATCGAATTCCTATTTCTTTATCTCTTCTCTATCTGGGCTGTTGTCAAATGCTGAAAATAGCATTGAAAAAGACCCTGGAAGTCTCCCTCTTCTCTCTACTGTCAGCCCTGAATTGTATTTGACTTTTGCAGTCACCCTTTAGCTGCCCTCCAGATGATGGATTTATCCAATCTGTTCAGTGTTTGTTTTTAAAAGCTGCTTCCTTTTTTCATTCTTCAAGTGCCTGAAATGAGACTTTCTTTGTTTCTGTGCTACTCTCAAACTCTTCACTTCCCTTGAGTTCTCTCCCTTTACTAATGCTGATCTTCTCCTTGTTGAACTTTTTTCTGTGGTCCCTTTTCATCCTTTTTTTTCTCTCTTCAATATCTTTATTTTTTTTAAAGTGGAAAATCCTCTAATCTTTAGTATCTCAGCAGAAGAGATGCAGCATATGCAACTGCATAGAAAACAAATGTGCAAATGTGGAATTTCATGCATCTAAAGCTGCTAGTATTTCTGAGCATAAAGCACACCTAGGTTTTATTTGCAAAAGAATTTTTTGCAGTAAGAAACAATGCCTTTCTTTTAGTATAGCGTGACTTGCAATACTTAGACACTATGGAGACATGAATCACTTTCAGATGCAAAATAGTACAATTTCTTCTCATTTCAAATATTGAAGCACAGAGAATCATCAACACAGTCTATTTTCATTGTTCCAAAATCATACTAACTGACTGCAATGATCCCTGCTTTGTCAGGTGGATGAACCCCTGTAGACAATAAAAGGCATTCTGTTTGGGAAGTACAACCACATGTTGATTGTAGTGTTCAAATGTCATGCCAGAAGCATCCAGCTGGGAGATCTTAACTGCAAAGACATGATGACTAAAGAAAAAGTAGTAGTATGTTTCATCTGGGATACTCTGATGCCTTAATACTTGTTTCATGTTAGCTGCAGATCGTATGAAGACAATCAATACGAATAACTAATAGAAAAGGTTTAAAAGAGGGTTCTTTACGTTAATGTAAGATATCTTTGTGGGTGTTTCTGCTAAGCTGGTAGGATTATAGATGGATTTTTAAAAAGAAAAATATTTAGATACATCGTTATTTGCAATGATAATGTAATCTAAGAACAGCTGTTATATTATAACTAAAAGAAAACTCGAGTGTATATTGTTATATATGAGGAAAAGGGAACTTTTCACATTTTCCAGCGGTGCTTTTTGTCAACAAGAATTCAAATTGTGGTGGAATAATTGCAAATGCTTTAGTTCTCAGATTTTTGGAGTACTTCCCTTTCTGATACATCACAGCTAAACCCTACAGTTTAGATGAAACGAAAGTATGTAAGGCAGGTCCAGTTTGAGAGTAGGTATTTTTGGTGTTCCAAGGAGACATACCCAGGCTTCTCTTTACAAAACTATTTTGAAAGCTGTTATTTTATGTTGTTTTTCTGTTGTCCAGAACCAGTATCCTATGAATCAATTTCTAATTGATTTTTTTGTAATATTTGTGCTGTTTTTAATACTTTTTCCCAGTAAGTCCTGGAAGCTTGTAGCTGGCCTCCTATTCAGCTCCATCTTCGCTGCTTCGTATAGTGATGGGACTTCACTATGCAGCTGGGCTGCTGAGATATCTATCAAGGCTTTTTTGTGATGTTTTTCTTCAGAAATAATAAAGTAGAAGCTTTGCGTATTCTGCAATTCTTAAGACTGTTGGACTTCAGGAAATTTTTGGCTAAAGGTACAATGTCTGTTCACCTATCTTATCAACGTTTTTGTGAATAACATGACCTCAAAAAGAGCTTTGCCTTTTTGTTGCTAAGTGATAGGATGGGGAATTTCTGAAACAGATTGTTGCAATAAAAAATACAACTGGTGGTACAATTCACTACCATAGTCCTGTTCTAAAGGGTCCTCTTGTGCATTAGAAGGGTGTTGAATTGTCCCTCTGTACGGAGATTGTTCTGTCCTTTTGATGCTGCGAGCGTGAAGACTCCCACTGCTGGGTGAATCAACTGAATAACTGGCTTGAAACTATCAGGTATTTCTTAGAGTCTTAACCTTTGGACTGGAAATTAAGCTTTCTATCCCAGTGTCAACCCCTACATCCTCTGTTGTTTCCAGAGGCTTTTTTTTTTTCTTTTGAGGAGGACTTTATGATTACTCTTTTCTCCTGTGAGGTATTAGGCAAAATCAATATTGCTAAATTTGTAGTAATATATTCATTGCCATAGCATCACACTCATGTTAAACACAGCGTCGTTGAGTATTGTGGCTTCACTGTCATGCTAACATAGACACCAAATGTTTTATTTAACACTTAGAATGAAGGTGACACCTGGCCAGGATTTTTTTT
Organism: Gorsachius goisagi; assembly: GCA_018403395.1. Lineage (NCBI taxonomy): Eukaryota > Metazoa > Chordata > Aves > Pelecaniformes > Ardeidae > Gorsachius > Gorsachius goisagi. Next base: position 365,256 of record BOSO01005026.1, read on the forward strand.
GATGGAATGTCACAAGGACATGTGTCTGCTTTAAATGATTTAGTGACTTTGACAACTGCTTTTCTAAGTTTACAGAGAAGTATGTTGTAATACAGAGATGCTAGTTCTAAGACTTGGGTTTTTCATGTAAAATTTTGTTTTTAAAATGTTTTATTCATAGCAATTATCCAAAAGACCTATAAAAGTAATTCTGGTGGCTTTGAGATTCTGATAGAATCCTATTTAGAGGGCTTTTTATTTATGCTTTTTTTTTAACTATTAGGATGATTTAAATGCCATTCTTTAAGCCATTGCTTACATTGCTCTGATATGTTAATGTTTTTTCAATAGCTTCTAGGTTTGTTGTCCATGCCCAAATTTGGCCCAAACTGCACTCTCAATTTCGGAGAACTGTCAGAGAAATTTAAGTGTCAAGCTTTCTTCCAGTATTGTCCAGGAGGTCTTTTTAACATAAGAACTGAAGAAAAAATTTTACATGGCCAAATGACTTTGCTTCATCTTTCAACAGTTTCTGAGAAACTGTTTACTCTCATACTGAAAATCAGAAATCAGCTTGAGGTAGACGTAGAAAAATTGAGCCTAAAATTTGGCCACGGAGACTACCAATGTTGAAAATAAGTAAAGCACCTTTAACTAATGGAAGTCATAAAATAACCTTGATTTCATAGTGGTCATTACTGACACGTGCTATAATACATTTTCATCAAAAGAATGGTACTGTAGGAGTAACGTACAACAAGTCTGAAGTCTGATTCCAACCTACTGACGAGGTGTTTGTACAAAGATATTAAAAGTATAACTAAATAAATGGAATGTGCTATAATGTCCTGTCATTCAACAGTGACCTCTAATTCCGGCTGTGTTCTTTAAGTAAACAACACTGAAAATATTTACTGGAAATAGCCTAGCACATGTACATTTCATAATATTGAACCGGATTTAACAATAAAGTTTTTACTAAATTAGATTACATTAATGTCGGATAAAGCGTCTATAAATGCATTGTCAATAACATGGGAAAGTATTATGTGAATACTAATATCAAAATGCCAGAAAGGTATTTATATGCTGACGCTGTAGATCACACATGATCTTTTGCTGCCAAATTTTGAGCTTGTAGGACATGCCTTCCATAGTTTCATTTTTCTCCCCAAAGTGGTGATATCTATCTGTTAATATTTTTGTGGTTTGAAGTTTTCAAGCAGTTGTAGTCTTTTGTATTAAATGATCTATGTGCATTGCTTGTATGGTCTTTTTTGAGCAAGAAAGTAGAAGATCAAAGAAATAGTGCATATAGGCTTAAAAAAGTCAGGATGTAGAGCAAATCAAACTGAAGAAATTTGTATGCATATTCAATTTAGTCACTATGGAATACTTAAATTGCATGGGAGCTTTTACTTCCATTTTTCCACTGACTTTAGAAGTGCATGATTATTATTGGAAGCAAGACACAACTCACTAAATCAGTAACAAAGTTAGTTATTTGCCTTTAACAGCCTACTTTCTAAAGGTAGAACAAATGAATGAGGTCTGACATCTTGAATTGTGTAAAAAGGTAAAACATTGTTCCTAATATTCACCAACGGTTCATGACTATCTCAGTGCAATTGCTTTTCAGGCAAGATTGCATACCTTGACGTGAAAAGAAGGGTACTGAACTGGTGTATTGAGCTCAGGCTCTTCTCAATTCTGTGAAAACTCTCTGAAATGATTGGTTTCAAGGTTGCTTATCTGGAATGGCTTTGTATTTCTGCACTAGCCCCAGTGCCTGACTTTTTGCTTTTTTTTTTTTTTTCCTTAATTCTGGTATAATATGTTGTGTTATAAGCTTTTACTGGTCCACATTTTTTCTGTTTAATAAGGAGGAAATATAAACTTCTATCCTTCTAATTTAGGCACAGTGTAATTTTATTTTTAGTTGCATTATATACTTAGCTCAAGAAATGGGAAAGCTGAGAATCAGGCCTCTTCCCTAGGTCTAACTGTTAAGCTAAATTGAACTGAAGTTGGTGGATTGAAAAATACGTCTCTTCAGTGAAAGAGAGAGCTTATGGTGTATGTAGCATGAGGAGTTTTTTAGAAACAACTTTTTGAAAAGAATATTTTACTAATCCAGCTCATTATGGTGGTCATAAATTTATATTGAACTTTGAACTTGTTCAGCTTCAGCAAAAGTAGTTCCTTTACAATACCTCAATTTTCAAAGCATTGGTCTTAAGAAATTAGTATTGTTATGCCTCTTGAGAAAGAGATCCAATAAATGAGGCAAAACCCCCAAACTGTTAGAGGTGAGCTGTTGGTGTGTGCTTGCTTAACCTTTGGGGAGAAAGAATTTGCAGAATGTTGAAATGAACTTGCTAAATGTGGTGTAATTGTTCACCAGCCTTACCCTTGCCTCTCTGTTTAGTCTTTTCCCATCTCCTTAAGCAATATGAGCGTTCCCTGCTATTGGGGTTCTCAACTTAGTTCTTATACCAGTACTCATAGATCATGTGTTTCTCACCTAATGCTTTTCCCATTCCATTGCAGTAAGAGAACAAAGCGCTGCTGTGTTCAGTCGAAAACCTTTCTGGAGGGGGAGCTTGGGGACAGCATTGTAGTTTGACTTGGGATTTCGCAGTCCCAAACTCAATCTCTTTCTAGGTTGTACCATCTTGAAAATCTAGTGCTAAATCAGCCTTGTGAAGTTACATGCCCCTTTTAGTATGAATTATTCTTTTCAACTATAGAAATAAAATAGGATTCTTCTCTTACTATAACTTTTAATAATTGATGAAACATGTAAGCATGAAGCGTGGGGTTGGAGCTGATACACTTCTGAAGAATTCTTTATTTTCTGTTCTGTTTGAGCTTGCTGCCCAGCATCACTTCATGATGATAATCGCTGTTAAGCACATGTTATTAAAGCGTTACTGCCTTGTAGTTAACTTCAGTTCATTATACAGTAGTAAGGATAACAATGGAAGTCTGTAAGTACAGGGTTTATATGTACTGGTGTGTTGATGAAACCTGCACTTTATCTTATAGCTATTTCAAGATGACATTGCTGACATCTACTTTTATTTTATATTTCCCAAGTAGATAGCATTGGGGAATACTCAAAGCGAATTCACGTACGGCCCAGCTATTACAAAGACTTTGTATTCACAGTTGTGTTTTCTAGCGTGGAGTTGCCTCAGTGTGCTGCAGGAATGTATAATTAGAGAAGCATAATGAAATGTGCTGTTGACAGAAAAGTATGTTTGGCATCTTGAACGCTGATCTCTGCCATCATTAGACTTCTGAAGTTCTGATGCAAAGATAGTAAAGTGGCTTATCTAGGTTTATTAGTTAACACTCTGACATACTATGTTTTTATATTGTGCTTTTTTAAATGCTTTTGCACGGCAAAGGCAAACGTTTTCGACTTTCTTACATGTTTGTGGCCACTGTTTGTCACTTAGTTGTTAAGCTCATTAAGGTTCCCGCGGTAGAAGAAAATAATGCTTGCTCATACTAATTTGGAAGATCAAAGCATGGCATAGAAACAATTTCTCAACTAACATACTCAAAGCTGCCTCTCAAACACACCTACATTTTTCAGAATTTTTTTTAAAAAACTACATGTTACTTAAAAATATTTTAGTTCCTGGAAGAATGTAAATTAATGGAAACAAAAAGAAGTAAATATATACAAGCAGTTTGTTCTCCCAAATGTTAAATCCACATTTCCTTTCAATGGCTTCCACTTCTTTGTGAAGCTTTTCCACAGTTGGTTTTATTATTACTCACAATGTCCTGATATGCAGGTTTTGCTGTTTTTTCCTGTAAATACTTAGAATATGATATGTAAACAAAATAATTCAGGTAGGACTTTGAAATATAACAAAGCCAGATGGTTCGGTCTCAAGTATTCCATTTTTCCTTTATATTGCTTGTGTTTTACCAAGTGTATATTGGCTATTTTTCTCATACTCTCCCTCTTAAGTCAATAAATAACTTCCCCTGCATAAATGTAGAATGCTTAATGTTCTGTGTCACCAAAAAAACCCCCTTAAAATATACTTAGCTCTTTCCACAATTTGTAATAAAATTGTAGTCCTTTGTGAACACTGTAGGAAGACTGCTGAAGGGCAGTTGGAACAACACTTCAGACAAATGCCTATTAATGTTCTTCCTTTTCACCTATACGTCTGTGAACAGGCAAATCTAATAAACGGTCCCCAGCTTTCCAAGGGAATATTGTTTTGCAGTGTATTGATAGTCTTTATGCAAATATTCAGCTAAGTATTTAATGATAACTTTATTATCCAATGAGAAATAATTAGTAGAACAGTTAATATTTGGTGAATTTTTCTGTATTGGTCCTATGAATTATCTTTAGGTATGGCTGTTAAACCTAAGAGAAATCTGCTGTTCTGCTCTTAGGAAAGAGGCAGATGTGGAGTGCCTGAGCCTGATTTTGGGACTGAAAGCTATGGCCTTTATCTGTGGGATGTGGGCAAACAGAGCTCAAGAGTTGTATAACTATTAACAGTTTCCTTACACCTACTTTTGTGTTACTATCACTTGGTATTAGTAAGTTTAGCTTTCTTTGCATAACGGAGTAAAACAGGGGCTGGGTTCTCTGACCAAGGACGGTGCTTTGTTGCCTGATGCGGCTCTTCAGGAGCATGGTGCTCACAATGTCTGACTATGCAATGAGCCAAATGTTCTGCAGCCTCGGCTTCTTGAGTTCTTCCCACCATTGGTATTCCTAAAGGAAGAGGGATCGGTTTCTGTCTTTTTGGCACTGACTTGCCCATGCTACAGTCCTTTTTTCTTTGATATGCCTGTCTGACTATATATCGTATGTGTAATTCTGTGTAATTTAGTACTAATACTTTATTGCATTTTTCTTGTACTATTAGCACACCCATGCAACGTGACAGTTCGTGAGTCCCTTTAGAAACAGCTTTATATGAACCGCAATCTTAAAGGCAACAGGCAGCAGAGCTTAGTGCTGGTAATAGCATATTTTAAGCTTTGTTGGCCCAAGAAGTCAATATAACATAGGTTCCCCTCCTCTTCCTTTCAATGAGATGACAATAGTATGATATGAGAGCTAAAATGAGGTGATTTAACATCTTCTCTTCACAAAGTTGGTTTTGAATTCTAAGTGAGCCAAAGTAATTTACTTTTAAAATGCTTCCAATTGGGGAGAAGGCAGGATATTAATGAATAGGAACGTCTTTGGAGTATTTAATGGGCATCAGACAGAAAAATGTTTTATTCCATCTTTGTTTCATCTGGCACTGTTATTGTATCATATTAGCAGAGGTGTGATGATTGTTGTTTGTATAGGTGGCCTCAGGTAAGGTTGACCTTGGCCTCTAAAGAGAGGAGGTTGCTGGTAACATTGGATATGTGTACAGTACAAATGTAACAAAGATTTCAAACAAACTTTTTATGACAGTAGGGTAAATGAAATATTGTGAAACCAGTGGTATCTCACACTTTCTTTCTTGCAGGATATCTTGAATAATCTTGATTCGTGTGATCTTGAAGATGATGATCTCATGCTTGATGTGGACCTGCCTGAGGACCCACCTCATGACAAAGGTTAGTAACTTAGCCAAGCAATCTTACTGTGAAACTGCATTATGGGCTTAAGAGATTTTTGAGTTGCATTGTTCTGACTTCTGCTTTAATAAGCTAATGTGCTCTTCAAATTGGTTTGTCTTTAAGTAGCAACTCTTTCTTTTCTGAAATGTAGGAAGTGTAATATTTCTGTTCCCCCAAATACAACCCTTGCATTTGAAGAATTCTAAAGTTGGACATTTACCACCTTTTATAAAAAAAGCAACCTTGTTGCACACTGCTTTTCTTTAAATTATTTTAGTAGAATAAATTTCAAACTTTCAAGTTAGTCCTTCAGTCTCATGTTTCAGCTATATTTGAAAATGTTGGAACAGCATTTTTTCAGCTTTGGTGAATGACAATGTAATTATTTTTGAGGTAATTAATTGTTTTCTTGTACAAAATGACAATATCTCATATTTTATACAATTCAGGGTAACAGAAGCCTTAAGATTTAAGATGTGTTTTTTCAGGGTGTCTTCCATGCACTCTTGTTGTCAGTGAGGATGCTGGCAAACTTTTCACAGGAAGGACAGTGGTACCTAGATGCCACTACAATAATACAAATCCAGACTAGAATGAGCTAAGTAAGGCAAGTTATTGCCACCCTTCCTCAAATCCTGGCCTGGAACAGTTTGAGGCATTTGCTATTGGTCCTTCCTGGCCTACTTACAGGAATTGTCACTGTCATGTGAACGTGGGTATTAGCATTACCTCCAAGTTCAGTGGGGGCTCATCTATCTTCAAATGAACAGGAACACTGAATGCAGAGCACCCTAATGACCTACCCTGTGGAAAAAGGCACTGAAATTAAAAAGGCTTTCCTTATTTTTTGTACTGCTTGGTTGCCTGCTGAAATTTGGGGAAATTCAGGTTTTTTTGATAGTACCTTTGAATTCTTTGGGTGAAGACTCCTGCATGTATGTTAGATATGAAGCCAAGTTAACAGTAAATAAATACATAGTTTTCCATCTACCGTGGTGGTGGCACATCATGTTTTAACAGTGTGAGCATATGAAGTGCAGTACTTAATCTTTTATATCTCAGAATAAGGTCTCCAAAGCACTTGTGTGAAAGGCTCTTCTTGACAGTAGTACTAGCATTCAACTTCTAAGCCTAGATAGTTGTACAATTTTTATTTGTTCCTTTTTTAATTTTCCAGGATGGATAACAATCCAAGCCTAGGGGTTATTCTTTCAATAAGGGTAACTCTAATTCTGTTGTGAAAAACTAAGAAACTATTTTAAAGGGTAGATCAATTTCTCATAAGTTTCCTTGTTTATGAAACATGCACTGCATCTGCATCAGTAATTCAATTTCAAATTATTAATGAAAAAATGCTAAAAAGGCATGCATTTTAAAGGTGAATGTTTGTCACAAAACTGTGAAAAGTTAATGTTTGCCATTTAATTTAGACAGAAATGAAATAGGATTTTCAATTCACTGTTTCCTTAACTGTGTCAATATAATAAATCTACTCCCAGTTCTACAGCTAAGTATCAATAATGTTTGTGTAGCTGGAATATGTTTTGTGACTATGAGGCTCTGCTGTGTGAGCTGCTGATTCAGGAGGATAAACTTACTGTTTGAGATCAATATTAGCTAATTCCTATTATTTTTGGCATTTCTTAAAAGTTGGGTTTCTGTACAAAATTAATGTGGCATAAACTGGCTCTCTCTGTTATAACCACTTCTTATCTTGAAATCACTGAATTTTTAGCAAAGAGGATCTGAAAAGAAGAGTTCAAAAGCTACCTCCAGACTTTTCCTTAAGTAAACACGACCACCTGGAAAAGCAAAACGTGTTTTGTTAACATCCATGTGTCCTTTATTTAGTGCCTCAATTTCATTTTCCAAAGCTGAAAATCATAGTAATAAAATGACTTAGAAACTTATATAGGGCTTATTTTGAATAGGTCCACTTGAATTTTCATGTGTTATGAACTGTAAAAGGATGCTTCTAAAGGAAAAGAAATCTTCTGTTACTTTAGGTGAACAACTTTATTTTCTTACCTAATTTTTTGGTTGTTGAACTAGGGGACAAAAACTGAATTGTAGATATGAGTATTTGTTATAATAGTATTTAACAGCGCTTTTTGCCAACGCTTTTTTCGTAATTCTGTGCGACTTCACTGACGTCAGCCTCTTAAGACTTTCCAGGTCTACGGAAACTCTTCTTGTTTCCCTTTGGAGTCTGGGATGCCGCTTGGACACTATTTATAGCAACAGTTCTAGCTCAACAAGTATGCAGTGAGTGAGGATGGGAGTTTTAAATCACAGGGTAAAACTGGGCTCACTTCCCAACACCACGCAGGCTGGGAACTAAGCAGGAAGGAAGGCCTGTTTATGAGCGTCTCATGCGCAACTATGCCTGAGTAGGCAGCCGAGTAAAACAATGTTCTCTTGTGTAGAGTTATTCTCCTAGCAAAGGACTGACAATGTGAGGAAAAACTCCTTGGGTAAGTGAAGGAGAAAACTGCTATTCTGCCATTGCACTTAGGACTTTTTTTTGCTGTGTCTGACTGCGGGGATAGCAGTTGTTTTGGCTTTGTTTTTAGTGGTTTACAAGCTGTTGCCAAATATAGCTTTTGTTCCCTTAAGAAGTTTGTGGGATCTGCTTCGCTTTGCAGAAGTTAGTGTTTTAAAGAGATTATTTTGTTTGCTTGTTTTAAATCATGCCTGTCCTCCAGGTAAATAAAGATCAAATGTGTTTCAAGTTGGAAAGCAAACAAGATGAATAGGATAAGATATATCTGTATTTTAAGTAATGAAACTGTTCTCTTTTGGAATGTAGTACTGGCCTTTTCCTAAAATGTCATCTTTTTGTGTTTGTGTGTTGTTTGAACTTTTTAAAGGCCCAAAGATTCTGTCAGTAAGAAAGCCAGGAAAATGTTACTTTCGGATTCTTTTCTTACCCATAGCCCTACCCCCTCCATATGATTTTCTCCTTAAATGTGAAATACTGTTGAGACCGAATCATGTAGTTTCTGCTACAGGTCACCCTTATTCTTGTACCAAGTTTTATATGCTAGCAAAAATGTGACATCACTACAGAAGTCTGCTTCACAGTCCTAAAATGCATACTTTTTTGGATCAGTTTAGGAAAACAAAAGCCCACAGATTTTACACTGCTTCTGTCACCAGCCCATAGTAAATATTTTATTTACAAGATCTTAGGAACAAATTTTATAATTTTTTTTTACTTTATGCTCTCTGTAGAGGAATGTGAAAATATGAGCCGTTATGATAGACAGGACAGAAATGCTAGGCAACATCAGGAAGGATTCTGGAAAAGAGCACCACAACAGCGATGGAATACACAGGATCACTATCATCTTGGCCATACCGATCACTACATCCATGGTAAAAATGATTTGAACAGGTAAAGGACTTGTCTCTTTTCTCCCAAACAATTAAAATACTGTGATGAGACAACTTTTTTGGTGCTAAAGGGTCTCGAGTACAAGACATTTTCAGAAAGGCTGTATGTCTATAAATAGCATGTCTGAGTGGGAGTATCACCGAGATTTATAAAGATTTCTTTTCAAAACTTTTGTTTCTGTCACAGTTTTCAATCCAAAAACTTGTTACTTGTGTTTCTGTACCACTATAAATGCTTGATTAAATTACCGTATGTGTTCCATAGAAAAACATTACACTGTCATATTACATGGATTTTGTAAGCTTGGACAGCTTTTTACTTATCAATTTGTTTTTAAATTAAATGTAATCCTATAGTTCTTATAGGCTAGCTTGGATGACAGAGTTTATAAAAATCCTGATGAGTAAACTTGTTTTAGGGTACTGTAGTTGTGTCTGTGAGAGACTGATGCTAGTGGGAAGGAAAGCCCAGCATTTAGGTGAAATAGGATTGACATTTTATGGTTGATTTATTTTCTGCTGTATGCCACAGTATGTGAATGTAGCCCACGTGACATAACACTTTCTTTTTTACTAAGTGCTCTCTAGCTCTAGTTTGTCATCACTGTGTTTCTACATATTTATTTTTTTTTTAGGGGATCAAACTACCTAGAATCTCCTATTGGTCACTTTGAAAGCTATGGAGCACCAAATTTTTACCAGGCTCCTAGACAGCTGGTGGGCTTACCGGAGAATACTGTGATGCTTGATGAAATGACGCTTCGGCACATGGTCCAAGACTGCACAGCTGTAAAAACTCAGTTATTGAAACTGAAGAGATTACTGCACCAGGTGAGCTGTTTAAATGGAACAAAAGCAGTAAAATATATTGGAGAGTGAGGCTGGATGGGCTAATGTTCTGTTTGGCCTTATTAAGCTATTGTAATTTCCCTTATACATTGAATTACAGTGTTGAAGAAAGTGTACACTTTTTATCGCTATTTAAAATAGTACTTTTTCAGCCTTTTCAGCACTTTACTGACTGCAAAAAATATTAAATATTGTTATTCTGCTTCTCTGAGGAAATAACGCTAAATTAAAAAAAAATCAGTGGATGTGAAGACATGCTTTTATTTAATGAGATCCTAAAAAGCTGTGAGTAAAAAAAAAAATTAAAAAATATGAAAATCGATTCTATTGATCAAACTTGCATTCAGCAAGTAAATGGTAATAGCTTTTTCTTAAGGCTGTGTTTTCCTCATTCTTTTCATCTTTTTTGTGTGTTCTGTCAAGAAGCTTAGCAAATTCTACTGGCTCATCTCTATTGGAAGTACTCAAATTTAACTTTTCTACTGTATGAAATCACTGAATTGTCATAAGCTTTTAAGGAGCTTTTTCATTTCACCTCAAAACTTGGCAAATTGTGAGAGTTGGTAAACTGCTGGATGACTCAGTAGAAGGATGGCATTTCAGCTACAAAAATTTCTTTGCAACCTTAAAAAAAAAAGAAGTCTGAGACTTTCTTTGGACGCGTATACAGATTAGCATTGAAAAGTATCTGTATGATCGTCTCCAATACTAGATTTACTGCTGTTCTTTGCTCACCGGATAATGTAATGGAAATAGGTTTGTGCCCTAAAAGTAAGACACTAAACCCAAACACAGCAAAGCAAAAAGCATCTCAACCTTGAGGCTAATTCAAGGGTATGACTGTGCCTTTTAGAAATGTGACCATTTGCTTCTGATGCTAACCAAGAATACTGGAGATGTTTTTCCCTTGACAAAATCAGAAATGCAATTGTAACAAAAATAATGTAGTGTCAGAGAGGGAGGATGTGTTCTTAGAGCCTGATGTCTGAGTAGTGGACTGCATACACCATGCTCCCCAACAGCCTCGAGCATGCAATTAGTGCATGAGATAGCAAGGAACTCTTTATCCAGAAGGAACTCTTTATCCAGAGCTTTTAATGCCTTTAACACTAGGACAATTAAACAACTGGCCAGATGATCTGTGTGTGTGTAGTTCATTGTGTAAAGACGTGCATGTTATAGCCAAAGTGTGTGGTTCTGCGGAATATTGTATTTTAAATCTTGATCTAGTTTATAAATAGCCAGACTTTTCTAAAAGGTTACAGAACACAAACCTTGCCTCAGGTAGCTCAGATTAAGTTTTTTAAAGAAACTTAAACACACAGAAGAAACAACTACTCTACTGTATAAGTTCTTAAAAATTTGCTGCTTCTCTTGCCAAAAGCTTGATCTTCTCCCTCTTGCTCCCTGTAATAAGTAAGATTTGTAATAACAAATATTACTCTTCCCTTCGAACTTTGTCAAACCTACTTCTTTGTATTTTCCTGACCTAGCCGCCCCGTTTTACCTCGCTGCTTCCAAAACTCAGCACTGGACTTCTGATTATTTATCCTACTCTCCTGTGTATTATCTACCCTTTTAATCAAATGATATGAATAATAATGTAAGGTAAATTCACCTGCTACAGAAGGGAAAATTTAGACCTTTGCTACCTTTTTTTACTAAACAATTAGCAAAACTTGTATGAAAGATTTTTTTCATTATTTTTAAGTTTAAACTTCCCTGAAAATATTAGGCTTTTTGCTAACAGAAATGAATAAAAATATGCAATTATTTTTTTTACTGTAAAGAACAGAAATTCAATTTTGAAAACAATTATATGAACTTAGCAGTCTGAACACTGAACCAGGACTCGATCTCAGTCTGGGTCATACGACAAAATGTGAAAAAGCAAGATACAAAGTCAGCTCCTTTCAAACACTAGCTTTAGGAAAGAGAGCAGAACTTCTTATTGTTGCTTCACCTGTATTACACATTTAAACGTGTGTTACCTTTTTCCAGTTATGACTTTTAGCAACATTTAATATGGATAGGTAGAAACAGAGCTGTAGTCAGGTCTTAGGCATGAGGTCACGCAGGAACAGTTGTAGTAAGATAGTAAGATAAGTAATTAAATTCCATTTTATACAATTGCCTAATCAACTATGGTGTGACTTACATTCATTACGTGCTGTGCTCTGCAGTATACCTAGCAGATTCCTAGGGAAACTTAACGTGCTGTACGGGATTCATTGCTGTGACTGTAGCTCACGTAACCATATATAAATTATCTTGAATATTACTAGCAACATAGCGGCAACAGCAGGGGTTTGGTGTTGTGTTCCCAGTTCTGCTTGGAAAAATAAGTAATGATTTGAGTAGTCTTTTCTGAACTCTGTGTGACCAGGTTGGCAATGCCAGCAGTACCCATGCTGTCTGCTCACTCCTCACATACTGTCGTCTTTCTGTATCTCCAAAGAGTGAAATCAGGAATACGAGTCTATCTCATGCAAAGTTTCTTAAAATTTTCACCGTAGTGAGAATAACCACCTCTGCTTTTGCAATAATGTTGTACTAGCTTATATGGAGTGAAAAATGTGCAGTGTTCTTGCACTAAAGGCAGTTGTAATTATTGACAGGGCGATGCTGAACTACTGGTCAATGTTCTCGCTTAATTCTTAACTGGAGCACTAACTTTTTGTATTGTAAGAAGAAAATGCTTTGGAAGTCTAGGAGTAATTGCCATCTAAATGTTAATGCCTCTTAAACATTGACTAAGGTACCTCATTTGCATGCTTAATAGTAAATAAGTTTTCTTCTGATCTTAAAAACTTCTTCAGTCGTCTTCCTCCTCAATTTCTTAAACTTGCTGCTCTAGGTTGAGGCTACAGAGCTAATGTGTTAGAACATCCTTATTTAAGTAAGAATTAATTTCAGATGCCCTGGAGCCTTTGATCTAGGGAAAAATTGACCAACCTCTGTAGTAAGTTCCTCTCAAGACTGGCAGCAATGATTCGCAACCACCCTGTCTTACCTCAGATCAGCACTTGCTAATATTTTAGGGAGGACTGAAATATGAAGCGGTTCACAGAACGGTGAGATCTGAGAAGCCCTTTTTTCTGGGGAAGGCAAGTTTTTGGTTTTTTTGGTTTTTTTTGTTTTGTTTTTTTTTTAATAAAAGATGTTTCTTTTCAATTTACCTTTCCTGAATAGAAAAGAAATTCTATTTTTCAAGCACAGATCTTCATTGTAACTTACCTGATATGAAGAGGTACAAATGGAAAAATGAAGTCTGTACTGCAAAACTGTTAAATGCACCAATATATTTTTGCTGAGGCTTTAGATTAGTAAGTCACTTGAGTATCTTTGAAGTGTTCTTTCATGTTATTTTCTTTTTGCATCTGGTGAGATCTGTCAGGGATATTTATCTTTATTATAAGAAGCCTGAAGATGAGGAGCAAACAGATTTAATTAATGAAATACAAAGGTTTCTTTGTGACATGAATTAAGTTTGTATAAATTGCACCTACAGTTGTTGCTTTTTTTTTTAGCCACAAAATAGTTCACCTCAGTGACTTAACTGTGCTTGAAAGAAACAGAACCAAAGGAATCAACAAACAATAGCAAATAAAACTGGCAAACTTTAAGTTTAGACAGCTGGTTAGCTGTTGGACTGCCATTATAACCGCGTTTGACAGTGGGCAATGGAAGCTGTATGACATGCATTTGTAGAGGTATTTGAGTGAAACTACGGTCAAAATGCCAGGTAGTCAGCAGGTGCATAGCACCCTTTACTTGATGGACACTTAATGAATTTTCTGCTTGCATCTTTATAAAAATGCTGTTGGCAAAGGAGCCTATTCAAATAAGTAATTTGTACCAAAGAAAACTTCGAATTGGGAATCAAAGGCTGGATTTGTTGTATAAAACTTTAATAAACCTTGCTAAACTTTAGAAGCGTTTTTTTAGCATTTTTCAACAACTTCATGAACTGTAGATGCTGCAACGTTGAAAGAATTCTCAAGATGAAGTTTTTAGTATAGTAGTAGTAGTATATTCTTTTAAAATCCTGCGTGTTAAAAGGCAGCTTATGCTGTTAGGGACCCACGAGATAATTGCCAAGAATGTGTTTGCTTCTAATGGCTAGATTTTTGTTTCATAATAGAAGAATTTAAAATACATAAGTATAGTGAAAACAGCTGTTGTCTTTAAGCTTTGAGCTTTGTGTCTTCCTCTGAGATGGTATGGGAGATTTCTTCTGAGGGAGAATACCTTTTATCTTGTCTCTTTTCTTCTTCTAGAAGTTCGTGTTTTGGGGTTTTTTTTCTTTATTTTATGTGTGCTTTTAGCTAAAGCCTGCAAGTCATATCACCCAAAGAAAGCAAGGGGAAAAGGGGAGGTAGAAAGAACAGGCAGTGAGAACAGCTGTGCTGTCTGGATGCTGTATAGAAGGCGTGTGTTTATGATATTGAAATATCATTTGTATATTGTTCCGGGGACTGTTATGGTGTATTTAGTCACGGAGCTTGACTTTTCTTTTGGTAGTGTTTTGGCCTTTTTTCTTTTTAAAGTAGAGGCATGTAAAACGAGAACATGTACCCGCTGAGAGGAGAGGAGAATACACAAGCAAATGTGGGATTTTTGAGCTGCTGAACTGTTTATCAGCAGAAACACTGCAGTGCTCACAGCCCAACAGTCTATAGCAGGTAAACTGCTGCTGTGTATAATCAGCACAGTAGGGTAGAAAGGTAGCCAGGTCTTTTATTAGGCCATTCTTGACTAAGTACTTGTAGCTGATGCACTTCTTCCTAAATAATAATCTGTCACTAAATAAAAATTAGTATTCTGTTTACCAAAAGCAATATGTCACTTCTGTGGGAATTTGTAAGGTGAAGCAAGCTCAGGGATTTGTGTGTCATTCGTACTAAAGATTTCACACTTATAAAGTACAGGCATGAGAGCGTATTAAGCACAGCCACTCAAAAGTAGAGGTTTCAATTTGCGGCTCTTTGTATTTGGGTGAGTTGTGGTGTCCCTGTGACAGCCACGATGGAGGCTTATTCCCGTAATGCCTAGCTCCTGCTTGAGGTGGATTAAAAATAATGGATGCAGACTTGAGAATATAATAAGGTGCTTCAGTTAGACTGTAACATTTGGGAGTGGGTAAGTAAAAATGTTTGGCATGTAGAAAATTAGTTGTCCAGAGAAATAAGGTGCATGACAGTGTTAACACGCGGGGAAGAAAGGATTGTTACATATTTCGTACACTTAAAAATTCTGTCTGTAACTCTCACTGAGTTTGTCCTGAAACAACAAAATCCACTGGTTTGTAGAAAACTAAGATGATATTAACTTCCCAGCAGATAGCCTTCACAAAGGAAAATGCAGCTGAAATAATATTCAGCATGAAATCAGGCTGCTTTGATAGTCATGGTTGTAAAGTTTTAGACATTCCTCTGGATTTGTTGTATAAGCGCCATGCTGATAAATACTAAAATGTTGTTAGAGAGGTAGTGAATTGTCTCTCTTCACACTTGTCTTCAAAAAAATTAGCGTAAAGTTTCTTTCGGAGCAACCTTTTAGTCTTTGAGTATTCTAACAGTGTTTGAAAGGAATTTGTGTGTGGATTTTTTTTTTTCCCACCACAACCACCCGTTCCCTTTATGTAGCTATTAGTAAATTCAGGATGACTTTCTAAGTCTTGCCGGGGTATTTTGTAACGGTTTGACTTCAGGTTTGCTGTAATTTTGTAAGCCACTTTAAAACATATCTTGAGGCATGCGATTACCTCAGTTTATTACATAGGGATCACCCAAAACTGGCCAAAAGCTGAAGTGTATGCTGTTGACTTAAGTCCAGAAAAAACTTTCCAGTAAATGTGATTGAGTTGAAAGTCACTGTAGACAGGCAGCGATTCACATGGGTTGCTGATCCTCATAGCAACAAGACAAGGACTGTGAAATGGTCAGTCACTGCTATCTGAAATTATTTAATTTCTTAAATGAGCATGTTGTTGATTAAACATTGCACGCAAATATGTATACATGTATGAATTTATATCAGATTAAAATAATCAATCTATAACTGAAGACTATCCCTACATAACTAATTAAATGTGAATGTCTGCGACGTTAGTCCTCTGTCAGCTTATGTACTACAGGTTATTTTCATGCCTAAACTGCCAGTAATGTTTAAAAATAAACTGTACCAGGATTGCCGGAATGTATGAGGTTTGAGTTGTTTGTTGCAATGGTTTAAATTTAGGAAATAGTTACAAATATCAACAACTGTTTTTTCCTTCTAGAAGCATTCTTTCTAATGCTGCTGTTTTTCCAAACCAATCTTCTGCTAAGGAAATTAGATTAAAATGGTTTTTTGCTGCTTATGTTTATAAGTAGAACTTATTTTTCAGTGCATTTGATGAACATTTGGTTTTGATAGGGCTAACAAACCATCCTGAGTTCTTGTTTTTGCAAGCATCTTTTACATTTGGCACAAATGAGGCGAGTGCTGCTGTTCTGAGGAGGTGATTAGGCTGTAATAGATAATGTATTCTACTGTTGTAAAAATGTTAGTCAAGTAAAAACCAAGAGGTAGCAGCTTTTTATATTGCCTATTGCTGTGTGGTGATACCTTTATAAAGTTTATTGTAATGTTACCTAAAGGTTAAAAGTGTATGTTGTCTCCAAGTTTCTGATATTTGATGATATCTTAACATAAAACATGTAGGCTACCAGAAATAGCACGTGCATATAACCAGTTGCATTTGTTTTGCTAATTCTATTGTCATTTTGGTAAATCTAATATCTTTTTTTTTGTACATGGATAGCCTTATTCTGCTGATTTCCCCTTCCCCAATCTCATTTTAGCAATGTGATGAACAAGAAAGAAAAAGCAAGACAAGAAAGTTTTCATAGATTAATCCTAGCATATGTTCACAATGGGATGCTTAGTCTTAGAACTAATTTTTTTTCTGTTGCCCTGTGTTCATTATATATATTAAGATAATTAAGACAGTGGTAAGGGAATTGATGCAAATGTACTTAGTTCTTTGCTAGTGAATATTAGATACAGCATGAGGCTGAAGTACTTGACTTAAATCGCCAGAGAATATGTGACATACGAACTTCCTTTGCAATTGGGTCTTAATCTGCTATTGTAGAATATTTTGTTGCTCCACTTAAATGCATTTTAATGGGAATACCAGAGGTATCGGTGACAGAGGTTTTAAAAGCCGTGCAAGATAGTTTTGCATGAAATAGTTTGTCTTGTGTTTTTTCCATTCCCATGGTTACTCCTTCACAATTATAACTGTGACCGTCTGATGTAGCTTTTCTTATGAGTGCATGTATTTGTTTGAATAGTTGTTTAAAATAACAAATGTTGATGAAATCCATTAATTGTAGAAGATAAATATAAAATAGAACATAAAATATAATCTGATAATCTGTACATGATTCTATGATTCTAATTGTTGCTTGTTTTCCTCTAGGATTTTAGAAATTGTTTGGATTAAATAATGTTTCTTTCTTTGTTATTATTGTGCAAATCATTTCAAAACACTCCATTAGAACTTGTTCGTAACATAGACTGTGAACTGTTGCTTCATCAGCCTGTCACTTGCTGGGGCTCTGCCCAGAAGGGACAAGCAGCTTCTTGTGAACTGAATACAACTGTGTTGGGCAGTGTAAGCTGAAATGTTTGCTATGTTAAGGAGTCGGAAGCCTTGAAATTTGTCTGCTCTCACAATTAATAGGGTTTTTTTAAAAAAAAAAAAAAAAAAGAAAAGAAAAAGCCAAGAGGTTTAGAAAAAAAACCAAAACAAAAACACCACCAAAAACCTGCAAGATATAAAATTACATCTAAGTGATAGAAATTAAACTTAATTGTCTGTAGTATGGTAAAAGGAATTTGGAATTGTATGATAATTCCTGGTATTTTTAAGTTGTGTGATGGTATTGCATATTTTGGCTACAAGTAATTGGTGATTATAGGAGAAAGTAAACTTTGTTAAAATTGTTAAATTGTTAAATCAATTTTAATTTTTTTTTTTCATTTTTGCATCTGGACAACCTCGTTGACGTGTCTCTGCAATTTAGTTAAAAATTTGTAAGAGATACTTATTATGGATTAAAAAGCAAAAAAGCTACATCCTGGACATAACGAGCATAAACAGGTCTCCTGGGGGTTTTTCCCTTACCTTGATCTTTAGTATTTGAGCTGCAGTTTTTCTCGTGGTTTTGGGCAGTTGCTGGCTTGGCCTCAGAGTGGGTTTAGAAGGGTTTTGAGACACGCTGCTCTTGGGTCGCAAATGCAGCCTTAGGCAGTGAGGTCACTGTGTAACGAAACTCCCCTCTAAGAAGCCTAAAAAATAAAGGAGAATATTATAAGGTAAAAGATTCATTTATTTTTTTCTTTAAGAAGGTAGCAGATGGAGGAGATGGACAGAAGGGGGGGGGGGGGGGGCAGGGAGGAATAAATCCTTTTACACCAAGGAAACAGTGGTTATGATCTTCCCTGACCATAAAATAACTGTAGTTTTGCATTATACAAAGACTGGACATAATATCATGGTACAAATGTGAGAATGTATCATGAGAATACACTGTCCGTGGTTCAGTCTGCGAGCTGATGCTGTAGCCTGACCGAACCTTTTCAGGGTTGAGGGCCACAGGTTTAGGGTACCCCAGGTAATGGCTGCCTGGGTTCCTGTCATGGGGGTGTAAGTGCTTCAGGACGTATCCAGGCAATCGTCTTTTGGCACCTTTGGTCATTTCTGTTTCTACTTGCTGTGCTTAATTTTGGAATTCATGGCTGTCATGGTAGGGGAAAGATGACTTTTGTGTGATTCCAGTTTGTATAATTGATATTTAGTTCTGATGCCTGTGAATTAGTTTTGTATTAGTCTGCCCAACACCAAATGTTGCTTTTTTTTCTTTAAGTTAAGAATTCCTAGCTGAAATATTTTGGCTGTGTGTTTTGATTATTGCTCAGACACGTTACTTGCATGGATACTGAAGGAATTGAAGCTTTTAAAATCGCGTAACATCACCATTCCTTCCTGATAGAACACATTTGAACACTATGGCCTGTTTTTACCAGATTTTTGTGCAAAATCAACACGCTTGGACCTAGCTGCAGCTGTTCCTTCAGCTTTGAGAGGAGAGGGAGGCTGTTCACTGCTCTTTTTTTGGGCACTGTACGCGTGCTGCAGCAAGGGAGGCTTCCCTGTCAGTGGAAAAAAGGAAAATTCACAGTGAGAAGGGTCAGACATCGTAACAGGTTCCACAGAGAAGTTGTGCTTCTCCATCCTTGAATGCAAGTTTACAAGGGAGTTGTTTCAGTGAGTAGTTTGAATTTTTGTTATTTCTGTTCTCTGATAGAATGATGAAAATGTGTCGCTCCAGGACATCTCGATCTCCGTTCCATCAAGTCCAGAACCACAAGACACGGAGTCAACTTTTAAGGTAAATGACACTGATTTACTCTACATAATAAGAGGTACGAGTCTGTGTTTAAAAAAGCACAAGCAGAGACTTCTGTGTCACTGTGAAGTAGTGCTCTTGCTTCTTTCATCTATTTAAATGTAAACCTAGCAAGTTTTTTTATACTTCATCTGTTCAGTTTTGTTAAAATAGAAGGGATTGTTTGACCTCTTAAAATATATACTTAGAAATGCTAGAACAGTTTAAATAATTAAAATAACTTTGCCTTTTGGTATTTGTAGCAGTCACATGGGAATTAACAGCTGTAGAATAATGTCTTTCAAAAATATGCTGCCTGCCTGATAAGTGTTAGAATTTGAAGACGGCTTTTTGCTTTGAAGTGTAATCATACCATCCTTATTCAGTTACTTGCTTTTTCATTACATTTATTGTTGATTTCAGTTTAAAATTTTTTCATATAAACTAAGTTTTCCGTGAGATAATGCAGGTATTGCAGACGTAACTTAAAAACAATGTGAACCCCGCAAAGTCAAAGATGTGTTTGTTGTTTTAGAATGGGTATTAAAGGAAGAAGCAATTACAGTGGATATTCCAAAAAGGATCATATTTTATGGTCACAGACTTGTAATGTTGTGCTTTCTACAGTTTTATAGCATTTCTAAGGGTTTATAGCATTGCTTGAGGCTCTTACTGTAAAATCAATACAGAAAGAACGCTAATCCTGCACTTAGAATAGGGGAACAATACTTGCTGAAGATATAATGAAATTAGAAATACTTCTTGAAAGGGAAGAACACTTACGATCTTACTCCTATTTGAAGGTCATCTGTCCAAATCCTGGTTTGGGGGTTTAAGAGGTTTGCCAAAGCTGTAGGTCCATATGCATCATTTTTTAGCAACCCTGGTTTCTATACTGTTACCATTTAGGCCTTCTTTTTTCTTTAAATGCTGTCTGATATATTTGCTGTGCTTGTCCTTCTGCGATCACCTCCCTCAAAATCTTAGTCTTAAGTCCTAGAGGATAAAGGATTGCTTTTTAACTTAATAACAACAAAAAAAAAAAGATAGGTTTAACTGACATTTTGAATTGTCACTTCTTTACCCGATACTGTCATGTGGTTTGAGCAATCGCACAACAAAACAGGCTGGGTGTTGTCCTAAAGCAGTAACTGATAATGTCTTCAGTGTAACTGAAATATTAGATGTATGCTACTAAATGGAAGTATGCCCCTTAATTTATGGCCTAGCTATAATGCACAGCCATATTTACCAATTTTTTTAGACTCTGAACTTTGCACAATTATTTTTTAACTCTGCAGTTTTTAGTAGGATGCATTCAAATCAGTTGTGGTGCTTGCATTCAGTAAATGTAGTTATGCTTATGTTTCTAAATGATTATTTTTCTTGTTTCTATCATTTTATGGTAATAAGTTCACTTAACCTTTAAGCTTCAATATTTTTTGTTTTTGTATAAAGAGGAGTATAGGAGTATATGTATTATTTGTAGCTAGGGATGTTCGTGATGCCATTTGCTTGTACAGGAGATGTAATGGGTCGGCGCAACTTTGTCTTTTAAAGAGACTTCTTAGTCAAGTTTCTTTATGTTCTTTATGTTGCATGCCTACAGCCCACCTCACCATGTGAATAAGAGGAGGAAAGCGTGTTCTAGTGTTACTGCCAGTTGTGCATGAACATCTGATATATGTTCTGTAGAGGTGTTGACTTAGCTGTGTAGCCCTTGTAGAAAACTTTGTGTTACCCACTGTTCTATTGCAGATGGACGATCTGCTGAATGAGATCAGGCAGCTTAAAGACGAGCTGAAGAAAAAGGATGAAACAATCAACCAATTAGAGCACCAACTTGTAAGTATAATACTAAATGTTTCACAGTCTCTGAAGTGTGTGCTGCAGAGCATAACTTCGATAGGTAATTATTCTGAAGGCTTTAAGAGGGCCAGACATCTGATTTTTATTTATTTTTTTCCTACACTTTCATTGTAGCAATGGTAGATTTGGATTCTGTTTAGGCCCACCTGATTGATGGGTCTGTAATGGTTCGGTTAGCAGATGGATTCTACATGTTCTAGTGTGTTTGCAACTGTACACCCAGTCTCTCTAATTCTGTAGGCCAGTCACGATTTGTATGTGTGGCACTAAGCAAGGATGTTTATACAATTGTTATTAAATATATTTCATTTCCAAAACAAACACTTTGAACATAAAATTATAGAAGCTGTTGAGCAATAACAATGAGCAAAGATAAGGCACTTCATGCTTAAAACACTTCAAAAATTATCTAATATCAGGCCTGTTGTTCTGCTTGAAGTTTTTTTGTTGTTGTTTTACTCCCTCTCCTTTCCCCTACTGTCCATTAGTTTAATAAAGAATTCCCCCATAGAATTTAAGGCTGAGCAAGGTATTATTCAAAGCTGATTCTTTTTTAAAACAAAACAAAGCATGTTGAATAGTAAGATTAAATTGGCCAAATAAATAAAAGTTACAGGGGCACTTTTATCATAAATCAGGTTCAGGCAGACACCTAAGTCCTCAAGCAAAAGTAACGCATGCATACTTGCTTTTTGCTGTTGTTCTAAGTTAACTTTGAATTTTACCATGTGTATTCTCCATTTGGTTCTGGCAAACTCACCTGCTGTGAGCTTACAATTCTTGTAAAACAGCCCCCTGTTTTCAAGCCGTTTCAAGCCACAGGAAGATCTTAAAATTAAGGGTAGATGAGATACCAAGAGATGCACATGATATTTATTTATCACAGCTGGAGACAGTCTTCTGGGACTATAATCTCTAATGAAATGCTTAGCATGTGCTTTTATATGTATGTGCACTAAAACTGACCTGTGGTCTTCATCCTCTCCCTGTCTAGCATGTGATCATTCCCTCCAAAACAACACTGGAAGGTTAAGATTTGGCTTTCTGTTCGGCTTAAACAACAGATCACAGGATAACAAAACAAATTGTCTTGTCTATTAGTATTTTTCATTAAGTGTTGATTTTTCAGTACGCTTTGTCTCACTCTTATCAGCATTCAAAGATTTCTTCCAGGAAATCTCTCCTTCCTGCTAGGCTGTATACCTAATTACTGTAGTAGGTGAAAACTTTGATGCAGCTAAGGAACTCTGCTGCAAAGATGGGTAAAACTTATATTTGTAATTATTGAAATGTGACTTAGAGTGTGGTGCTTCAGAAATTTAAGAGAATCAAAACCTCTTCCCAAAAGTCAACATTAGTTCTAAATTATTGCTAAATATGCTTTGGAAAAATAAGCAGTTGTGTAGCACTGTAAATGCTAGTTTCTGCAGTTTAATCGTATTGTGCTATACTGCCAAGTAATGCATGATATTTGAACACTGGGCCTTGACTGTGCTTTTCAAGCATCTTCGCTATTTTCTAACAAATTCTCCTTTCTGTTTCTCTTTTTGGGGGCGATTAAGGCCACTAGATGTAACTGCCAGAAAGACAGCCAAAAACCTACAGGGGCAGCGTGCGTGTATGCTGATAAATTTACACAAACCACCTGGAGGAAGAGTTCTGTGAGTAAAATGTGCCACTCCTTCTCGGGTATGACCTTCTGCATTTCATTCCCCAATTCTATGGCATTTGCTGTCATACAAGGTGACACTATTTTAAGAGATTCTGTGCTGTATGTGAGAGTGGCATCCTTCATGCTGTGCATCCCTTGCATCCTTTTGCAACTCTCATTTAAACATTTATTGCAAACTTTTATTTTAAAATAAGTAATTAAACTTTAGAAGTCTCTTAAAATAATCACCTTCTGCACTATTTAAGTTACAGTCAGCCCAAGCTGTGTATCTAATCATATGTATCATAATCCTGTATCCTGACTTTAAAGTCGTAGGTATCTTTGAGGTTTTTTTCCCTGGTTAAAGTTTCATTGTTGCTGTGCTTACATTTGTTCAGGAAAAGCAACAGTGTATTCTAAGTTTTAGTCCATAAGTGTAAAAACAAAAGATAATTTTTTTTATTAATCATTTATTTGAAGAACTTGACTCATTCAAAAAATTACTGGGTGAAAATCACTTTGACAAAGGACATCTTCATTCCCATGTGTTGTTGCATGGATCACATTTGCTTTCATTATATAAAACTTACATTCTTCATGGAACACTAATAGAATACTTAAGATGGGGAAGGAACAACACATTTGATATTGTGTAATAATAAGGAATTCTCACTGAATGTTGAACAAGGCTTTTGTTAGTCATCAGCAAATAGACTTTGGATCTTGAAGCTACTGCTCTAGCTAGAGGATCATAAGATATTTCTCTTTAAAAGATTAAAAATGGGTTAGATTTTTTGTTTCTTCTTTACCCTGCCTTGAGTTACCTGATATAAGATTGTAGTAAAGATAAATCACCCCTGCTATCCTTCTAAAATTACTCTTTTGAATATATAGTGTTAGGATAGAATACACACTGTATGTTTACTAGTTGCTAGCAAACAGCTTTATCCTGCTGAGATCATGCTTTCCAACTGGCTTCTGTCTGGTAAGAACCCAGCGGCGTAAAGAGATCCTAACCTTGAGTGGCTTTTAGTTTGCTCCGACACCTCTATTCCAGAAGGTGTGTGCAATGTCTTTCATGTTTATCCCATTTGTTGCTCTTTTCCTGTTACTTTGTAGCTTTTGAGCTATTTTATTGTTTGTTTCCCAGTTTTAATTTCCTATCTGTGATACTGATTTGATGTTTTTCTGTGCTGATGCTATTACTAGGTCAGTGGCTATTGTTGTTTCCATGTTGCTTCCTTTCCTATCATTTTCCACATAAATTCAGACACAGGTGTTAGTAACTATTGAAAGTTAGTTGCTAACTACAGAAGCTTTAGTTTGAGTAACCCGTGGTATTAACTGGTAAGATAAAAATAATTGGAGCAGATGGGGTAAGTTGGTATCTCCATTAAAAGTTATCATATAGCCCGAGTGTCTATTTTGGTCGGGCTGGAGTATTTCTAAGTTATTCACTAGTTTTATTCAAAAAGACACTTTTTTTTTTTTGTCACGAGGAAATTCAAGTTAATGGAGAATATAATTAAAAAGAAAAAGGGCATCTGCTGTATTCATGGTTGGGTGTGTGTATGTGTGTGGATACATGTATACATATCTATGATATACATATGTGTGTAGGCATATGCTTATTAATGAACATTATGAACATCTCAGTATTTTTACCTTTATGTGTAATTTTTCTCACGAAAATTGATAAAGGAATAGGGGAAATTCATTAAACATTGACAAATCTTTAAAGTACACTGTTTTTCAGGAACTGTTATTTGTAAATGGTAGCTGAAAAATTTTGTGCAGAATAGTTTTTTGAATGCCTTCTCCTTTGCTTGTTTCTAAGTTATATGGAGGCTTTCTGTAAGCAAATTGGTATGAGCTCCCTAATGTGGGATTTCTTAAAGGCAGACGAGAGTCTTGCTGCTGTAGCCATGTTCCAGTTCTAATGATCAGACCTCAACCCTCTGGTTTAACAGTTCCTCTGCTAACACGCATTTGGATGCTTCCTTTCATGGCTTAGTAGAAGTATAAACGTAATAAAAGCCTTGGCATGAAATCGTTGTTGGTCTGGAACCCAATGACATAAAATGTCACTGGCAATAGAAAGGGGAGATAATTGGCTCCATTTTCTTGAGGGAGGAGTACAATAAATGGAAATAGCAGGAAACACCTGAGTAAAATGTATTCTCACTAAAAAAAAAAAGTCTTAAAGAAAATAGTTGGTTTGCTTTATTAACATTCCTGTTCAGTTTAAAATAATGACCTTGAACTGAGAGTGCAGGCTGTGAGAAATCGGATTTATTGGTCCTAAACACGGTATGAATCAAGGAATGTAGTTAATGGTTATGAAATGATGAAGTTTTTACATAGACTACATTTTTTTAAAACCAAATTATGATTGAAATCTTGGCAATGAGAGTACAACTCCTTTAAGGCATGTAAGTTTTTTGCTTCTTTAAGCTTGTTAATTGTTACCAAAGTTTGTGAATATTTAACTATTTCGTTTTTTCCTGTAAGTGACCTGTCAGTCACTTTAAATGATGGTATCAGGAAGTTACTTTAGTGAGATTATCAAAACTTTCAAGATTATTCTGACAGTTTACAAATTCTAACAGAACCAATACTATGTGTCATCCCAAAACATAAATAACAGCCTAGGAACACAGTGATTTACTGTTTCAAGCAATAGTTTAAATGTTATCAGAAACGTGCTTAACAAACATTGTTGGCTTCTAGGTGCTAGAACAAATGAGGAAATGGTGAGAGTGGAAACGGCTATTAAAAGGCTTTAGTTAGGAATTTAAGACCATATGGATTGCAGTAATTTATTGCAGTTCTACTGTCCATTTGAAGTGGGTAGTATTTCTGATCGCTTCATCGTTCTCCCAGTAAATAGGCAAGCGAATATCATTAAACATTCCTTATAGAAAGTCATGTTCTCTTCTGTTCTTTCTTTATTACCAGATATTTCCTGAAAATGGCCCATCCTGATGTGATTATAAACCTGTCTGGGGTTATTCTCTTTAGGGACCACATAGTTTTTGAAAGTACTTCTAGGTTTTCTTCCTAATTAAAGGTAAATATGTACATCAATGGAAGCTAGGTAACTTCAGGTTAATCCTTGGAACTTAGTACTCCATGTAATAAAGCCTAGTGCCTGAAAATAAATGTGAAAATTGGGCATGTTAAGAATTAACCTAATGCCTAGCCACTGTCACTGCTACATGGTGTTTCTTGTGCAAGCAGTAAGCTCAAAACTACATTTTGTAATTTCTGACTGTATAGACAATGATAACGTAGAGGGAAACGTTATTTTTGGTAAGCCATCCTCTGGATAAAGGCTTGTACAAGTATTCACTGACAGGGTAGACAATGACATTTCTAGAAGGATTTCTCATAGATCTCTTATACTGAATTAACTTCTGGTTAATTTATGCCTATCATTTAACTATCATGGGGGAAAAATACACCCCAAAACCTGGAAGAAGTTATTGAACATAAAATTACCTGAAGAAATTAATGTTGATGGACATAAGCTTACAAAGAAGAAAAATGCTAGCATCCATTGCCACAACTGTCACAGGCTTTGCAGCACTATTTCTGTAATACTAAAGAGTGACTTTTTTTTTTTCTAAAAGATTTTGAGGGTAAAGGGGTTAGGTGTCAAGTTTATGTTGAGAAGTTACTTGGCTTCTCAAATTGGAAAGGTTGTTTGCAGATGCTGAGAAGTAAAAGACAAGCAAGCAAACTGCAGAGCCTGAATATGGATGAAGGTGTCTGTGAAGGATTCTGGCTGCTGAGGTCCAGTTCCTTAGCACAGCTCAACTGCTCCTAGCGCAGGGTGCTCTTCCATGCCCTGCAACAGTAGATAGTGTACAGTAAAAGCTGATTTTTCTCCTTGGTCTTGGAATAGTATAGTGATAGAATAAGTTTTTCTTCTTAAACGTGTGTACAAATTCATTCTTGTCTCTGGTAAAATGGCAACAAACAATTCTGTTTGCCTGGGAGCATGCGTTCTCTTTTCCTTTGCTATATCTCTTCTCTGCTTCTGCACCGAGATTAATTCTTTGCCTTCCATTTGAGCATTGTCCCATTTTGTCACTTCAAAGCCTTTCATGTCAGTTGTTTTGATGAACCTTCACGTAATACTTCGGCTGTTTCTGTGTACTGTTGTCTTTGAGTATCTCCTTCCGCCTTGGCCTTAACGTTTCTATGTGCCTTGACTCTGCAGCTATGAATTTAAACTTCCAGATTTTGAAGCCTAGTCATTACACTAGTGTTTATCTCCATGTTCAGCCCAGGTTTCTCTTGTCCAGTACTGTGCTGTTCTCTTGCTCATCCACGATAACATACATTCTTGGTGAGAAAGTACCATGGCTGGACCAGGCAGTCGTGTTGTCCGTGCTTCTTGCTTCGTTACAGTAGCTGCGTAACATGCAGGCGCATGCACAGAAGAGAGGGCCTTTAAACCTCTCACGGGAAATTCTTGCTGGTTTAGGGTAAACCAGCACATAACACTGTGGTTTGGGGTTTTGGTTTTTGTTTTTTTTTTTTACTTACCTGAATATTTTCAGAAAGACTATTGTATGTCAGAACTGTTCATCCATAATCTCTTTCGGGGTGCTAGGCTAGCAAGAGGAGACCACTGCAAAAACATTTTGCTTGCGTTGATACTTGAAGAATGTCATTCTAGATTTGTTCACAATGTGGAGCTCTGAGTTTGCATGAGACAACTGCAATGCTAGGTGAGACGCAGCAGGAATCGGCTCTTCTTGGAAGTGCTCAAAGGCTCCAGCTATATGGATAAAAAATTGATCTTTCCTGTATTCATGTTTCTGCAACAGAAAAGACTTTTTAAAGCAGTAGCAGTTTTGGATATAGGTGTGTCCTCAGGAAAAGGGCTGGAATATTTGGCCATTGACCTAAAATTACTATGCAGCAATCGCTTGGAAATATTCCTTTTGTCCTTTTCTGGCAGAAGCAACTACTTTTGTTCATGTGATTGCTTATTTTAAGGTTGAAGTGTCTTCATAGCAATGGGAAACTCTGGCCTCGATATCCTCATAGTAGCCTTTAAAACAAAGGAGAAAAAAAAACAAACCACAAAAACCCCTCCCAAAACACAACAGGTTTTCCGGTGCAGTTAGTTAGAACTTCTTAATGCGTTTAGCAGCAATTGTATAATTCATCAGGATCTCTGCAGAACATCCATCATTTTGTTCTGGCTTGTAGGCTGCTTTATTTCAGCTGGTCTTATTTTTCCACTCCTGAGTCTCCTGTTTTGCCTGGTGTTTAAAATTCTGAATTGCTTATCTTTTGGGATGCTCTTGCTATTTCACAATTCCAGTATCTGGGAAATGAGAGGAATGGGATTTAAGTTTAGTGGCTGGATGCTCGTAACAGCTTGGGGGAGGAACTGTTCTGACCGTTGCCTAACATTAAAGTGGAAAGACTTGCATCAGACCAGGCTTCAAGAACCCAAAATACCACCAACAAATGTTTGTTGGTTTGGGTTTTTTTTTTAATAGAAGCTGAGGTAAGTCTTGTTCTTATCTTTAAATTCTAGCATTGCGGGCTTATGAGCACAACAGACTTTTTAATAATCAAGCTTAAAATAAATTGTGATTCAGGTTTTTCTTCTTCCCTATATTTAGTGGGAAACTGCCATGTTTTCTGTGTATTTTGAATATGTACCATCATCTGAGGAGGCCTGCTTATTAGTGTGTGTGTTTTTTTCCTGTTCTTTGGATTTCTTGGGAACTTCAGCATACATTTGACTAATAGAAGGGGATGGATGTGAGTTCTGGTTTAAAGGAGAAAGCTGCATAAATTTACTGCATTTTTCTAAAATGCTATTAAAAGACAAGTCATCTTTTCATAAGCCAGGCTTATTTCCAGATACTTCTGTCTTATTGTCCTGTATCTACAGGATCGGTACAACCCTTTATCACTTATCAAATCAGCGTAATTGATAATACCCATTTTAATAAATTCCCACTGCTGTATTTCCTGGTCCTTACTTGGTTCAATTGATGTTAATTTTAATTTCCTTATTTGATGTACAATTAAACAATGTTTGTTACAATTTTTTTCTAAATAAGAAATCTGATGCTTATTTGATGCTTGCCTGTGTGGAGCAGCGTAAGCTCTCAAGAGTGCTGCCAGAGGAAGAGCTAGTTCTTCTGCTTCCCAGATTAGAGAACGTTCTCTAGCATTTGGGAGAAGGGGGCTGAACCGTGCCTGGGCAGCTGTCCAGCTTAGCAGGCAAATTACTGAAGGAAGTTACTTGTGCTTTCTTCATTTACTTCCCCAGTCAGAGCAATGAGTAAATACCATGAAGAATTATTGAGAAGACTGTACTTAGTGCTGTGCTTTGAAGTGCTAAAGTGGATGCTTAAAAATTACTGGAATGTATCAAGACATCTAAATAGTTCTTTGCTTTTACAATAGTATTGTATCTGCTATGTATGTATGGCTGGTACTTGTCTTTATCTCTCTAAAAAGAGAGAGGGAGGGAGAAGGTATAAAATTTTCACCTCCCTTCTTAATTTAATGCGTTAAAATTTTCAAAGAAATCTGGAAAAAGCCCATTGCCCACTCAAACCAGTCTCTGCAAGATGAGTCCTATCCCTGTTGATACCCATCTTTTTACTGTCTGGAGGTTCAGAAAATAGAAGGAATTTTTTGTTGTTGTTCTGCCACCCTGACGCAAGTTAGGATGAAATGTGAACAAGCCTGAAAAATGAAGTGTTCTTTTGTACAGTGCTGTGAAAATCCAAAGCTTTTGTTAATGCCTCGTCAATCATTGATTGATTAATCTTATTCCCAGGAGTATTTCTTTATTTAATACCTACACAGCTGATGCAACATATTATATTATTTTGTCATACTACTTGACTGAAGCTAGTGCTGTTGTTCTTTCACGCAGCAGTCTACAAATTGTGTTGACGTTAATGGCTACTGATGGAGGACTGTAAGAACACGTTCGGTAATCAATATCTCCAGCTAGAGATAATCAGATTGAAGAACTTCTTTCATTTTTTCCTTGATTTTTGCTCCGATAATTGTTTTATCTCTGCTTCTGAAGAAGAATGAAGAAGTCTTGTCAGATTTTTTCTTTATTTCCTGTTCTAAATGTTCTGGCAAGCAAATTCTAAGACTTGACTAAAAACATGTGTTATTAAGTTACATCTTAGCGGTACTGAAACTTGCGATAGTGGTGGATAAAACCTAACTAGATTAGGATAACTGAAAGGTCAGAGAAGGGTTTAAAATTTTGCTAGGATAAATAAAAGCAGAGTATTTCTTTATAGGAATAACGTGATGCTTGACATTCTTTTAAAAGAAGCATGGAAATAAAATACTACTTCATTGTTTGTCCAGCCCTGGTGGTATGATCTGCAGCAGATATGCTAGCAGCGAAACTTGGAAGGAGGAGCAAACCGTGTTCCCATTTTCTTTGATGCAGAGGTTCGTTCAGACATCTTACGCCAGCTGGTTGCTGTTGGTATCTGCTGGTTGCTGGTAGCCAGGAGGCAATGGCAGTCATTACTGTTAGCACTAATGTTCCAGAACTCATAAAAGCAGACGTTTTCAGCTGCTAAACGGTGAAGGGCTTGTAAAGACTTAAACCTGTCTTGCTGAAATAGGAAATCAAGGTTACATGATTTAAGATGGCAGTTCCAGCTTGGATAGATTTCTTTTAAAGGTAAGGGTATGGAGAAAATGATAGACTACATAAAATGACTTTCTTGTTTGGAGAACGCAGCAACCAGAGTGTGTCACTTCTGTGGTGATCTGAAACATCTGACAGGCAAACCCTGCACGGCACAGGCGTACCCACTTTTCTGATCCTGTAATGGAAGGCTCAAGCTCCAGGAGCAAAGTGCAAGGGAAACAGTTGTGTCACCTCTCCTCTTTCACATTTAATAATACTACCAAAATATCAGTGAAGTGGGCCCTACAGCACCAGGATTTGCTAGCAAATCTGTTTCTATGCATTAGAAATTTTTTGTTGTAAACTAAAGCTGACTGCTTTTCCAGTAGATTAGTATTAAGCAACTTACTGCTTGGTGATGCATTTTTAAAACGTTTTTCAAAGCTGTAAAAAAATACAATTTTTAGCATGTTTTTTTTTTTTTGACAAGAAAAGCTCAGCTCCTATACTTTTCCCTTAAAAAAATCTTTAACAGAAATGTGTGTCTAGATATTGAACAAAAATGGAGGTATTTTGTAAGATATCTGAGTAGTTTAGGGCATCATAATGTCGTTTTTCCTCTGGGCTTAGTAGCACGTAGCATTTGCTTTTACAAAGTAGAATAACTGGGAAATACAATGATACCTTTCTGGGGGAAAAAGAATGGTGTGGCTTTTTGGTGTCTTGTTTTTTCCCTGTTCTCTTTTTTTATTATACTTCTCCCCCTCTCTCTTTCTGCACAGGGTGGGTATTCTGCTCCCTCCTTCTCTCCCTGGCAGGGCTCATTCCAGGGCATCCCTCGGACTGTTCCACCGCACCGCAGACAGAGTGAGTCTGTATCTCTCACTCATCTCCCTCACCGTGTTCCAGTAGAAGCTTCCCCTTTGCACGCACTGTTCATCTCATAGTACCCTCCTCTCTCAGGCAGATTTACAGGCATACACGATAGTCTGTGGCTAACCAAAATGCTTCCTTCAGCCAGCGTATAAGCAGCTACAACTTATAGCTTTATAACAGTTATTAAACGCTGATTTACTCCAGCGGTTCTTCAGGCAAACCCAAGTAGGCCCTTGTTTCCCGTCTTGTCTTAACATAAATCTTGCTTGCTGCATTTTCCCTTTCCTTTTCATGGCTGTAATATACTATCCTGTTTGTGTATGTGTTCTGTTTGCTCATGAGTCTGCATGTGTGCATATGTGGATGTATTTACATAAATACATTGTGGATGTACATAAAAATGTTGGTGAGGAAGCGTCGTTTTCATTGCCTCTCACGAGAAGTTCTCTTAACTTTTCAGAATGGCTTCCCTGAAACTAACTTTTTTTTTTCCCCTCTCGGTATTTGTTGTAAAAAGGCTTCTAATACGTTGAAGTGGCTGTTGCAAAACTTGCATGATTTATTAACATTCCTTATGTGCTAGCTACAATGTGGGCTGATATAAGATGCGTTTGTTCTCTTGGCTTGGATCTGCAAAACAAAAGACAATTGCTGATTTTAAAACTGTATGCTTACGTAGACATAGAGAAATGGTAAGTCTTATTTTGTGCTTTGGTATTGCATTATAAACAGATAATTGTTCAAAGAAATATAACTAGTTTGTAAAGCTAAAGTTATATTTTTTAAATGTACTGTAATTTGAGAATTACAGTGTGTTTGACTGCCTAGCAAAGCCCAAGAGTTTATTTGGACAAGAAATAAAGGATAAAGTAAAATTATAGAAACAAAGTAAGCTTTCCAAGGCCAATGGAGATCTGAAGCGCAAGCAGCACCTTGGAAAAATAAGCTTGCCTATATTTCAGATTGCGACAATCCTAACTTATTACAAGAAAAAAAATTTCTAAAGTGTTTTGTAAATTGTGTTTCAAATATTCTCTTGGCGTTTCTGTGACAATGTTCATTTAAACAACTCATCAGGAACGCACAGCCTGTTTCATAGGCTTTTCTCTATGCGATGGAGGGATGTGCTTCATTCTTCTGTGGTGTTTGGTGTGTGTGTGTAACAAGCGTGGAACCCCTAAAGCTGATCATCACGTCTTCTGTTCCTGGGCAGAGGGTCAGCAGTAGCACAGCCTGGCTATTTTGATGTCCTGTCAGCAGAGAGTCTGAGTTGAAAAAGATTGGTTTGAGACCCGAGGAGCATATAAATGTCATGGTTTGGGGAGTCAGCACGCGAGGGCGGTGTCTGAGCCGCCAGATGCATGCCTCTGGTGTTGCATCCTTCACACGGACTGCTTAACCAAAGAAGAAAACTGCTAATCTCTTACCAGTTCTGAGCCCCCCACCTCATTCCTCCACTAATGGCAGCAGCTTCTTATTCAGGGGTCCCATAGCAAACTTCCATTGCTAAAGCAGGGTGGATTTTTAGTATACATCTATAAGCATTAAATTCTCTGAATTACTAGTAAAAGAAATCAAGTAAATGAAAACTGGGCATTGACTAATTAACCTAAACTATAATTAACCTATTGCTCAGGAAAATAAATGTTTCTTATAACTGAGCGTTCCTGGCTTTTTCTTTAAGCCTTAGGTTTGATCAAAAGATAAATACTGAGAAGGAAAAATACAGTATAAATTAGGGGGTTCTTGGACATTTTTATTGGCAGTCTTGCAAAATCAATGATTTAACGCTGTATGAAGAGTCCCATAAAATAGAACATTACTGGAATTATCACTAGCATCCTTCTTTCCCCACATTACCCTTGGTTCAGTGGTTTTAGGTCTGTTGGGTTTTGAGCTAGTGTGGAATCCCACATGTGGGGTTTCGAGGCAAGTAGTGAGCTGAGTACCACCACCAAGAATAAGATGGCTTTAAAGTCACTGTTAGTGTTCTCTTGCAGTACTACAGAGAAGGTGGTAGGAACATGAAGTAGTCTCAGTTTCCATTTGGCTGTGTTTCCTGTCTGGAGATCTTGGAATTCAAGTATTTCTTCTCTAACTTCTGGATCCTGAACCTAAACTATTATCTGTGCTTGTGAATACTGCAGGTTTCTTCACTACGTTGTTGATAGCTGATGGATACATAGATGATTTACAAGCACTGTAGATTACGAGAGAATAAATCTGTGAACTGTTCACATTTAGTTGTTTATATACTGTAATATAACTTTATTGCTGCTGTGCAGGATGGATAATATATCCCTGCTACATAATATTACAATGCTATCGTATGCTTACAGTTCTTCTCTATTAGCAGCAGTTGCAATGTCAGCGTACCGACTGCTTAACGTGCCCTGTGAACTTACCGTGTCACTGCACTTTGTTAACATGCTTTAAGATTGGTTATATATCTTTCACTTTCAATGAGAATTAATTTTTAATACTTTTATTAACTTAATGTTGCTTCAACAGCCTTGGAAACAATCCAACATTTTGTATTTTCTAAACACTTTCATAATAGCACATTGATTTTCATTGTTTTATGAACAAAATTGTATGTTTTTATTCCTATAACTCCCATATGTGTCTTGAACTCAACTCGTAGATAACTGTCCTTTATTTTTCTCTTGGTTATAGGGTATGATTTGATGACATAGCAAACTTTCTTCAATACAATTTGCATTTGCATTCAGGAGTTTTAAAGATGCAGCTCTAGAAACACAGTATTTAGAGTACACGTCGATGAACCAGTTATGAACTCTCATAGCTTTTTATCACCAGCAAGAAAGCTGCTGTATGCACATTGACTATAAATCAGGTCCAGGCTTTGCTTTATCATGCTTGGGGTTGGTTGGTTTGTTTGTTTTTTAAACAAGGGTGTGTTATTTAACGCTAAAAAATGTTTCCAAATTTGATTCAGGTTCTTTGTAGGGTATGCGAAGTGTTGGTGTTAGCAGAACAAAGCTGCTTCAGAATAGCATCTTGGAAGTTCTATGGCTCATATTAAGAGAGTTGGCAAATTATTTAAAATGGGATCATGACATTACTGTCCTTTGTATGTATGTATTTTTGCTCTGAGAGATGAGTGTTCAGCTATATGAAGAAATGTCTTTAAAGAAAAACTCCCTTCTCCCAGGTTGGGTGGTTGCAGATTGGACTATGAGTAATGTCTCTTGTGCCTAATTAAGTATATATTTGCAAACAAAACTTAATTTTACATGTGGTCATATTTGCCTGTTGCACATGCCTGTATTTATGGATGAAACTCCTGCCTTGATGAAGTTACATATTACTTTCAGTAATTTTTCTTGGAGAAAGGCAGCATTTTTCTTTAAGTTGGGGTTTTTATACAGACTATGCAGAAAAAAAAATGCTATGCCATATTACCAATTATTTTATTACCTCCATAAAAAAAAAATAGGGTTGTTTTGTATCATTATTTGAAGTTATACTCCATACTGTGGAATTGTATTTTACAATGTTGAAATGTGGGTATAATATAGCTACCTGAAAGGGAGGAGAAGAAAAAAAAAGTTCTAAAATTAAGACATTGCCAAATGCTACAGATTTAAGGTGTGAAACATTGATGTTTTCCAGAGGTAGAAAATTAGGGCTTTCTGGTGTAGCTTTTCAGTCAGGCTGTGCCTTCAAATGAAGGCTGTGAAATGACAGCTTATTCTGTGCCAAGGCAGTGAGATAAGGGATGTCAGGACTAAACAGAAAATGAAAAATTTATGTAGCAGTGTTTGTGTTGTGTCTGGCCTCCTCCTTGCCCCCTGCCAAAAAAACCCCAACCCAACCCCCCAAAAAGTGGTAGTTTGGAGTCTCTTCAGGCTCGTGAGCGAGTTGCTAGGAAGGTGGGTTATTAAACAGTATGGGCAACCTGGTGAAAATATGTAACACAGTGTATCTTATGGCTTTGTTGTTCACTGTTAGATACCTAACATGTATGTGCATGGGTGCAAATATTTTGGATGTACACAGCTGTAATCGTATGCACAAATTCTAGTTACAGCTCTAAACAGTATTTGAAGTGTAAGAGATGAACTGTGTTAAAAGATTTCAAGTTCATAAGAGCAAAGGTATTCCGAGCGGGTCTTGCTATAATTATTATTTGTACTGCATTACTTAAACGCTATTGCTAATTTGTTTCTGGAAAGTGGATGGGGGACCTGGTAATTGCTATTTAAATGGTGAAAAGTTGCAGTTCTGTCATGGCAATTGCTCATTGTTTTGTCTTGGTCCTCTGACATCATTGTCCTTGTCTTTTTCTTGTCTCTGCTTTCCCATTATGCCATTGGCAAGGAGTTGAGAAGTTAGTCCATTACTTCTGTGATAAAGCGTGGTACAGTACAACTTCAGATTTCTTCCCATCTCCTCCTCACGCATTTTCACTGTTGGTTTTTTTTGCCTTATGCATGATGCATGTCTATCGGAGATGTGCATGCGGTTCTCAAATTTCCCATTGCTTCACTTCCTTTGTTCCTCAGAATACTGCAGGGAGAGAAAATGCCTTTATTTCCTTCTACAGAGGAATCATATAGGGAACAGAGATGGGGATTGAGGTTAGAGATAGTGAATAACCAAAGCAAAACCAAAGGGAATTTTAAAGTAGTGATATTGCAATGAATATCACTGTCATGACCACATTGATTTAACTTCTTTATCTGTGTAACATACTTGTCTCTGTTTTCGAACACAAAGCTTATACAGGCTTAGTGGTTCAATAACTGTGTAGTAATGGTAATCCTCTTCGTGGATATGTTGTCATTTTTCTCTGGATGATGTAACAGCCAGATTTACTCGAGAGAAATAAGAGAAAAATCTCTAAAGTTAATGCAGTAGGGACTGTAACTTAGTAATTTTGATTAGTGCATCGATACCTATGAGTCTTTGAAGCTTTTGCTGGTACAGAGAAGTCTGTTTCTTTGTTGTGCAAAAAGGAGCTTGTGCAAAAACGAGCTTGTGCCCAAAGCGTTTTGTCCAATGCACTTTCAATTTGGGGAGAACTCATTTTCTTCAGTTACATTTCACTTGAAATGTTTTAGAGTCCAACTTTACATTTTAGGACCATCCCAAGGGAATGCAGGTGTCTGTCTGCCTGAATATTTTCTTTATGGGGCAAAAATAGAAGCCTGGCTAGCATGACAGTCTACACCAAGTCACGGTCTGTCCCACCCCGAAACGCTTTCAGAAGTGCACTCAAAGCAATGCAGATGACAAACTTTTTTTTTTGTTAAGACTTCCCTGAAATAAAATACTATGTCTAGGAGGTGGAATGCATCTTTACCTTTCTATTCCCCCTCCTTCTTGTGATGGAATTCACAGAGTACTAGTCCTCCTGCTGGCTGCTTTTTTGACTGATAACATGGTCATAATTTATTAATACTTCCCTCGTAAAAGAAAAACTTGTGCATAAGGCCAAGATATAAGCTGTGGATGAAGATAATGCAGTTTTCAGAGTTAGATACCTTGTGAACTCTTACTTGCGTATTTTGGAAGTGGTGTTCTCTGCTTTCAGCATCATCTTGAATGTTAAGGCATGTAGCAATTTGAAGAGATTATAATCGATAATCTTGATAATTGGACAGAATATAGAAAGTAGAAATACAAAATTAGAAAATAGTACAGTATTTAAAACAACTTAGCAAAGACGATACCATAGCTTTAGTGTCCTCATAACTCTGACCATGTATCTGTTTTCTACCTCTGAATTGCTAACTTTCTGGGTATTAAGCTGCTTAGACCTTTTTAGGTTATGAAGGATAATGAGGAAAATAGGTATTTGGCTATTTTTATATTTAAAAATGCATAATTGTCCAAATGGAAAAGCTCAAATAATACCTAGTTTTTGTCAAAAGAACTCGAAATAGCATTATCGAAAGTTTGCTTCTTTGCTTTGTCAGGTAATTTTATGTTTAACTCAACTTTCCATACAGATTTAGTTTCTTCTGTAAATTAGAAATTTTTCATTTTGCTGATTCGTAACTAGGATTATTTGATACAAAGTTAAGATTTGCAACACTCAGATTAGATCTTTATCTGCATTTTTTGAAGATTAGCATTTAGAAACCCTTTCTAGGTGAGGGGAAAACGTTTTCTGGCAATTGTTTTACATATTAGAATTTGACACAGTACTGTTTGCTATAAACATACTAATTTTTGATTTCAAGTAGGATAAGAAAATTTGAATTATTTGTTGCAGGTATTTGTATGGGAATCAGCTACATAGTACTTTGGTTTCTGTGCTCATTTTTAGCAGTTTTGTTTTTGCAGGTGAGGTCTCAAATCAATAAATAATCTTGGCCAACATCTGTCTGTCAGCTCCTAAGATGGAAGCATAATGACTTCTGTAACCCATTACATAAATACTGAAAAATGACAAAAATATCTGGAGGATTCTTTTTTTTTTTAAGCTGTAACTCTTTTAATGTATTGAATTATGAATTGTGTTTAGTACCTCTTTCCTGTAGGATTGCTTGGTTAAGAAGGATTCAGAAGGTTAGGCTAGTTTTGGTCACGTAAGGAATAATGTTTTGATACTCATTTGACACCACTTTGAAGGCTTTTTTTCCCCTTTTTTAATTCTCCTCCTCCCTCTTTCCAAAACAATCGTTTTCAGACTGCTCAACATGTTTGCACGTACCTGTCTATCGCTTGTTGATGTTGGTGGTCCAGCTTAGACGTTGCCTTTGCTTACAGGTAGAACCGGTATATTGTAAAGGGAAAAACTGCTACTAAATCAACATTAGACTGAGAAACCTTGACGTTTCTCTCATTAACATTCATTTTTTTTTCTTGATGAGGAATTTTGAGGATTCACTTTGCAGTAGTAATACTGCTAGGAAAAAGATGAAAAGCTTAAAGAATCCCGAGATGTGCTGTCATCCCAGCACTGTGGCAGGACGTTGGCACGCGCAGCTATCATTACATCCTGCCTGCTGATTCTAAGAAGAGCTAAAAAGACCAGACAAATAATTGGCTTACTCATTTAGAATTTGTGCATAATTCAAGAGAGTGATTGCCGTGACATTTTTAGTCAAATCTCTTGAAGACAAACATTGCTTCTTTTTTACTGACTGTATTTTGCTAGTAAACAAATATTATAAGCCTGTTTACTAGGTACAAGAAATCTATCAATTGGTGAGAATTCAAGTAGTTTAGGGATAAGACTAGCGTGCGGTGGTTCGGTTGCCCCCCTTTATAAATGAGAAAATCATCCAAACCTGAAACTTGCTAGAAAGATAGGTTACGTTTTAATAGGTTGTGGGTTTTGTTATGAATTGCAGAATGATTAAAAATTCTTCCAAGTTCTGTATAGAAGTTGCCAATCTAGGATATGTTTGTGAAGCTAGCGCACACATTAATCTTTAAAGTCTTTCTACAGGGAAGAGCAAGGAGAAAATAGAAATGACCTGGGAGAGGTACTGGCAAATTCTCATCTGATACATATGTGATCAGATTGTATCTTCCGATAAAATGTAAAATCTTCATTAAGTTATCCCTTGGTCATCAGCATAGTAGTCCATGATCTCTGGCTTCACATGTACTCTGTTGTACTGCTTTGTTGAAGATGGTTTCTTTATCAGCCCACTTGAAATCCATTCAAGATGAAGCAGTTACCCAAGTCCAGCTAGTAGCCTAATTACAACATACCTGTATCAAATTTTCTGATCTCAGTAAGGCAAGGAAATTGCACTGTAAATTCATGTGGTCCATTAAACTCTTTCCTGCCTGTACAGTATAGGACATCAATAAAAGGTTTGGGATAGTTAACTTGAGTATGCAGCAAATAGAAATTAAGATGGATGCAGTCTGATAGCAGTTGCATTTGTTTATTAAGCACTCAAGTCAGAGTTGATCGGTACTCGCGTGCCATTCCTACGCTGTCCTGCAGATTTAGGTGAAACCATCAACCGTGCCTTTTCCGTGTTTCTTTTTTTAAGCTAATCAGTTTCTTTTTTTGTCTTTATGTTGTTACGTATTTCAGTGCTGGTACAATTTTTTTTCCACTTAAGTTACAACTCATATTTGTACATGTCCCATGAACCATCCTGTTTTGCCAAAGTCAAAGTTTTGATTTAAATAAAACAGATATACAGCCCTTATCAAGCTTCCAGTCAGCGCACGTTGGACTCAGAATGTTACCTGGTGTTTTCTTTGCCTAATATATTACTGTATTCTTTTCTCGTTAACAGCCTCAAGTACTACAGCCTTCCAGCAGCCTTCCCAGTTCCACAGACCTCGCCCAGGGAAAACTAATAAAAATGCCACATATCGAGGCCCACAGTGAATATCCTAAACATGGTCTGCATGAAAATAGCAATCATCAGAATCAAAATGCTGCAAATCTCTCTCTCACAAATAGCCTGAATGATAGAAACACTTTAATGAGCGTACAGTTAAACATAAAAAATGAGAATGCATCATATTTGGAAAATTTGAAAAATAAAAATACTGAAGACCCTGGAGAGGTGGCTAGTAATAAAGAAGATACATTACCGTCTCGTTCCTGTTTTCAGACCTCTACACGAGCTGATGCTAGAGAGGTGCAGACTGAATTAGCTGTGAAAGGTCAACCCTCACTCACAAACCAGGCTTCTCGGCCAAAGACTTTAAGAATCGCAAAGCCCCCAAATGCTTTAGTGCCTCCTACAATGGCCGTTCTCGCACGATCTGCAAATCATTCCGCTGCTTCCAAGGAACCTGAACTTCTACCATCAAGTAGTTCGACTCAGCTACAGCCAACATCTGGTCAGGATAACCTAAAGGGTAAACAGAGTCAGAAAGTGTCCAAACTTCGTCCACCAACGATGTCCTTTGTTAAATCTAAGCAAATGAGCAGTCAGAAATCCATGCCAGTATCTGCAGAGCCTCAAAACGCCTGTGTGAAGACTAACATCCCAAAGCCACCGGTACAGAGAAAGGAAATTGTGCAAACACAGAATACCGGTTTGCATGCTGGGGATAGTTTGCCCTCTCATCGGCATTCCCGCCTCCCTAAACCAAAGACACATTGAGAACATACCTACATCTCCTTGAATTACATTAAATACATTAAACTGCTTCCTCTGTATTGACTGCCTTTGAGGCTGCTTTGTCTAAGGCTGCAAATCCTGAGTGAATATTAAAAAACAACATCTTTCTTTAGTGTTTGCATACTCCATCCTGTTATGTTCCGAGGCCCGTGTTATGAGCTGTGCAGCTTCTCTTGAGAGTGTTTTATTATATTGTAGATTTGTAATAAGGGTTGTATTGCCTAGTGATCTTAGTAATTAAGCAAATGCTGAAGTCTGTGGTGACCACAAATACCAGAATGCTGCACTATGTATCTCAGGATGGCAGAAATCATTTCTTACCTCTCTTGATTTGAGTTATTAGACAATGAAATTACTGTTCAGCTTAACTTCTTGATTCTGAGTACTCGTTAGGTTAGAGTGGTGGAAAATTAGACTTACTAGCAGATGTTTTATTGGCCATAATTCTGACTCTGTATTCCAGAGGCCTATGCAAAAATACTTGTATTTATCATTATCTCAAGACTGACATATTTAATGTTATTTAATCTGATGGGTTGGGTGGGTTGTGTTGTTTTGTTTTGCTGTAATCTGAAGTTGCTCTGTTCTTTATTTATCCCGTCTTCACTGTTCACAGACAATAAGCAGATTTCACAGGGTGAAACGAATCTTCTCTCTTAAACATCATCATTTCTTAAAAGATTGTGGTATGTTTTTATTGTGTTGAATAGACACATTACCGGATAGATTCTTGAAACGCAGTGCTAAGGATACTTGTGCAAAACCTTCCAATATACAGGCTCCAATGAATTGGTAAGTAGGGAGCCTCTGGGAATTAGGGGTCCATAACACCTATGTCGAGGTTGCACAACATGCATTTTAATTAATTATTTTTAACTTTTATTGTATTACTTGTATTTATTGATTTCTGTTTAATATTGAAAGACTCTAAAGTACCTGACTTGAAATTTTGCACAAACTTCGCCATATATGTAAGGATTTGAAACTATTTTACAGAATAAAACTTGTATTAAAAAAACAACTATTTAAAAAAAAATATATTAACCCCACTTATTTGCTTTGAGCAATCTTACTCTGTCCTAATCCAGAGCTGGTACTCTTTAAGAGTTTTTCAGAGATGTGTATTTTGGTTTGGGGTTTTTTGTAATTTTTTTTTATTATTATTATTTCTAAAGAAGTGCATGATAACTGGGAAGGAGCTTTTTGGGGAAATAAAGAAAAAAAGAAACGTTTTTCTACTCTCTAGGAGAAGTATTTTTTCTGAAAGTGGTCTGGAAATACATGCTCATCATGGTGCAACTGTGGGACTATGACACATGTGCTGTCAATTAAATATAGGCATATCCAGTGAAGCTTTCCAGACACTTTGTGTTATGTCCCATCTCCAGTTCTTCCCTTTTTTCCCATCACTGTCTCTTGGAAGTTACCAATTGGGATTTTTTTTTTCTTGTTCTTTGCAATTGATTTTAAAATCATTAGCAGAAGACCTTTACAATAACTTTGCTCAAAATCTGTTCTGGAATGGCATATAATGTCATAACGTGAAATATAGTAATAGTTTGTTCTGGGCTTTGGCTATAGGACGTTGACATATTACAGTATTTTCTTTGAGAGAATTAAAGTGAATAGTTATAGACATTTCATAAATAAGTTCAATTATCAGCTTCTGTAATATAAGCTATTTAACTGGGAGTATCCTGATGGATACCTTAGTTGAATGGGAGAAGGAAAAAAATATAATCATCTCACCTGAATTTCTCAGTACGTAATTAACGTCCAAGAAATGTTTTGGATTTGTCGCACTGTAAATTCTTTTAACTGCCAATGAAGTGGAGAAATTAAAAGCTTGGGAGGGGAGGGGGGGGGAATGGGTAGTGGAGGGAGGTTCTATTTCAGAGCTGCTTATGTCAATCTGAAATAAGAGACCTGCAGGGCTTCCTGTTAACGGGGGCGAAGACACTGTAATCAAGAAATAACAAGGGTAATGCTAATTGGTACAGTTGATATAGGATCAAAATAACTACAATTCAAGATTGCTCTAACAATTATTCTTCAGGAAAAATTCTGTCTTTCCTTGGAAAGTGTTGAATTAGATAGCCTTCAGTGTAAGCATTTACTTTTGATAAGAAAATAAACCTGACTTCTTATATTCCCCAAAACTCGCTCTGGGCAGCTAACTGTTTCTCAGGAGCTTAAGAACTGCTGAGGGAATGATCAGATTCCTGGTTCGTTTTCCGGTCCACATAGATTTCTATGGATGGTGGGTTTTTTA
The DNA here is from genome assembly GCA_018403395.1 of Gorsachius goisagi. Lineage (NCBI taxonomy): Eukaryota > Metazoa > Chordata > Aves > Pelecaniformes > Ardeidae > Gorsachius > Gorsachius goisagi. The sequence continues at coordinate 407,923 of BOSO01005026.1, forward strand.
AGTTTACTTTCCTTGAAGAGAAGCTGATTTTATTTTTAGTTGTATATGATTTTGTGTAAAAAGGCGATTTTCACTTAATGCTATTGACAGAATTATTTCACCATGAGTTCTTTTGCTTCTTATTCTGGAGGTATCACCAGCCTGATTTAAGTGATGTTAAAAATTTTATGTTTACATTTAAAAGCAAAGATATGTACCTATCTGCACCTTTACTGAAAATTAAGGACCGAAGCAAAGAGGTGACCAGGTTTTTCATAAAAAAGAAGATAGTTCTTAATTTATTTTTTTTCCCAGAACAAAAATTATTTATTCTGTGGGGTTTGGGTTTCTTTCCTGTGTTAAAGAAGCATGAGTAGATTATATTTTTCGTCATAGCATTTCCCCCTTCTGTTCTGGCAGATGGGCTGGAGGCAGCAGGATTTGATGGCAGGTGAGAATGGTGCGAGCCTGAGCTGTATTTGTATTCGGCTGCTGACCTCTCATCCCTCTAAAGACATCTACCTAGTGTGGCTCTTCAGACTTTACCAGGGAAGGCTCTGTTGCATGTCTAGTAAGTCCAGAGTATGAGCAAAGCCTGTCAGTAGATGGGCAACTGGAAGAGAAGTGGTGAAGTGAGGTTGGAAGCTTCGCTTCAGTGAAGGACAGGGGTTGGGGGGAGACGGATACAAGGGCGCTGTGTAGAGCTTCTCAGATGGAATTAAGTATTTCCAGGTAACGTATCTGCCATAGGGAAGGTGCAGATATATCATCAGTACTGGTGCAGATTATTTGAAATCCATAAATTAAAGGATTTGATATCTTCAGGGTTGGTTTTTTTTTTAGGTTTCTAAAACTGGTTTATTGCCATTTTTTTGTTTCTGATTTCTTTTGTGCAATATTCACAAAAGTATTAAACTACTGTTCAGTACGTGTGTACAGAGGCAATTCCGCATTTTAACAAGTGAATAAACACAAAAGAAAAAAAAAACAGATTTGCACTTTAAATGAGCTTCATTGCTTGGAATTGTGCCTAAAATAATCTAGATGCCTCCTGCTGTGCGTGGCTTTCGTTTGAAACTAATTTCCCTGCTAGTGTTGCTGTTTCCAAGGTATCTTCACATCACTTTCACAGAATCAATATGCACTCTAGCATGTTTAAAAATATTCATATAGTGTACTGAGTTTTTGTTGTGCAATGACTTTAATTTAACTCTGGAATTTTAACACTGATGATGCAGCCAGATGATTGATTACCTTCCCCTTCCCTGAAGCTCGCGCTTCCTACTGCCAATCGAGGCTGGTGGCAAAACTTCCCTAGGACTAGGACAGCCCGTAAAGAATAATGTTCCCAGCGTATGTTTTTGTTTGAAGAAAGAAGTGCAATATTACCTGTTAGACTTTCTCGAAATAATCAAAGGTCCTGAAAACCCAAAACGGCCCTGAATTTTTTCAGAGTTCCAAAATAAGTGGGTTCCCTGACTTAAATCTCACAGCAGTGAGACTAGACATAGCAACTAGACTGCATCATAGGTCAGTAAAATTCATTTCATCCTTGATCTACATGCTGATTTGCTGTAACAATGCTAGAAAACTGACTACCATTTGCGTGATTTACTTTGTTTGCATGTCACAACCATATGCACATCCAAAAGTGTCATACTTGGGTAGCTTGCATGTTGGGGGGGAAGTATTTCTGTTCCTGCACAACACATAATCCTCTTAATATGGACATTTTTCTTGCCATACAAATGGAAATCTGTTCCTGAATCAGGCTTCCGTAGCTATTCCTTATCTCGTTGTAGTGGCTTTTTTCTGAGCAGAGTGGATTTAATACATGATGCTGGTGGTAGGTCTCAGTATAGTAATCTTACAACTATGCTACCAAGGGAATTCAGTCACTGTTGTGGTAAAGCTGCTCACTGCCTACTTAACTGTAAAAGCACCACAATAAAAACAATCTAATTCCAGTGTCAGTGAAATCTTAAATTCGATACTAGCGAAACCAAGAGGTACCCTTACTATCTGCTTTGTTGTTTTTGTTTCTTAACCCAGGCCAGAGTAAATACTGTATATTGGAATTTGCTTGTAAAGTTGATTTAGAAACCTGTATGTAAAAATTCTTTCCTCAATGTTGCTCTAATAAATAAAAATAAAAGTCATAATTCTAATAAGTATCTATTTCTCCTGACTGTTCACTTCACATGTGTGAGGTTTTTTAAGTCATTGACTGTGCAGAATTATAGGACTGTAGACAGGAAATTTTGGCGGGGGGGGGGAGATTATGCTTACAATGTTTCCTCATGGAATTATCTTTCTCAGAGACTTACGTGCTTTTAGCATGAGACTATTTTACTAGAGGAAAAAAGAAAGGGGGCGGTGGGGGGAGGAGAAAGACACATAGAAAAGCTAAACACTTTAATATGTGGTTTCCAGACAAGCAAGGACTGATGTGGCTAGTTTTTAAAGGTATCTTATCTCAGCTCAAATGCAGAGTTGAGGAGAGAAGAGTATTTCGTAAGCATTTTCTTACGTAATTATTTAAAATCAGTATCATAAGAGATTACTTTGTGAAGGTTATTTCCCCACAGCAGTCCAAATTGATGCAATGTGTTCATCAAAAGCTCCTGGTTGTGTATCAGCATTTTGCCCACAGTTTAAATGGTTTGTTATTCTTGAGAGAAAAGGAAATCTGCTCCATTAATTCCATCTGACCTGAATGAGTAGAGGAAGTTCAAGTTTGGAATTTACATCAAAACTTGGGGATTTGTGAAGGGAGAATCCTGCAGTTTGAAGTAAGAACTCTTTAAAAATGCTGCAGTCCCTTGTCATCCTTAACCTAAGGTTTTATTTTGAGCTTCAAGATTATCTTTGAAAAGTTTCACAGGTTTTGGGGGTGGGGGCAACTCCTCAGTAGGGTTTCCAATTTCAAACGTGTTTTGGGTACCTTCCTCAACTGAGGCCCAGAAGGTGGCTGGTTCAGCGTGCTCTTTGTTATCTGGTGGACGAGGCTGCATTACAGTCATGTCTAATCTGATTGCTGTCATCATTAGATGTTACACAGCTGATGCAATGCCTGTGTAACCAGTGTTCCTAAAAGCTGCAATTCACAGCTTCCCCATCTTCTCTGCCCTCTTCCATGCAGAGGTGAAGGCCCTGGGGCAGGGATGAGCAATGTTCTGCTTACCGGGCTGAAGGTGACGGCCTCCTGGTGATGGAGGAGATCTGCTGGACTGTCACCAGGCACAACGTCACACACATGGAGAAAGGGTTGGATGAGATTTCTGATGTTTCCCTTCTTTTTTTCACCCCAGAATCAGCACCCTTGGCACAGGAATGGTTTGTTTCTATGAGCGTGGCTGGATGCAGCTGAACTGGGCAGACCAGTTAACACCGAAGCACTCACAACATCGACCAGATCCATGCGGTTGCTGCTTTCCCTAAATTATGAATATTATCTGTTGTGCCAAGTGAGAATCTGCATTTAGCAGAGGACATTGAATATAAATGCCACCGCTCTAAAAATGAGTTACTCGAACATTTAATGCTACTCAGTCTGTCTGAAAGGTAACGGGGAGGGGATGAGGTCAGGAGTTCTGGTGGTTTTCTGTGAAACCACGGGCAGGAGAGTCCTTGGGCCTAGTGCCATGCAGGGGCTAGTTCTGCGTGCTTGCTGGAGGTCCTCCCAAATGTGGTGGGAGTCCTAGCATGAAGCTAAGGGCAGAAGTGATTGCCTTCCGTGACAGACCAGAAACTCTTGTTTTCAGACTGATTTTTGAATTTGGTTACCCCCCAGCAAAGTCTGAAAACTTCAGAGCTGTTTAAATAAAATGCTTCCCTCCATCACTGCCTCTGAAAATCACTTCAGCTGTTGAAAGCATTCCATGATAGAGGTTGGCTTTTAAAGCCTATTACAATTCAAGCCTCTGAAATAGCCCCAACTGGCAGGCATTTAAAAACAGCTGTGGAGAGATGGGTCACTCCCACAGTTACTTTACTCACTTTTTTTTTTTTTTTTTTTTTTTTTTTTTTTAGAAAAGAAATGCAGCAATTTGGGAGAAACATTTAGATTTCATGGAACTTCACATTCTGACAGAATGTGGTTCTCTTAATACCTCTCTGATCAAAACAATTTTTTCAGATTTTATTATGAAGAGACCTGGTAGGTCATTATTTTGGGTGCTAATCCCATGCTACCTTTAATCTCTCTGCCTTAGTCTCCTCATATATAAAATGAGAATAATACCAGTGTTCGCAAAGTCAGGACTTGAAAGATTCTGACAGCGCGATAAAAATTCCCTGAGGAAACAAATCCTCCCTTACTTTCTTGAACATTACATTAACCTCCCTGCATCTGCTTGGTTAGGAGTCTTCAAAAGCCTGAGCTTATGTACAAATCTCAGTTTTAAAATAAAATAAGTAAAAATTTTAAAAAATCTTAAAGTAATTCCTTGTAAGATGAATTTTGTAGACCTTATTGGAACTGTTTTTATCACTACCAGATCCAGAGAATTTCCATCTTATTAGGTTTCCCCAGCAGTTATTTGCAGGAATTCCTCAAGCATAAATGAGCAGCGATAGTTTTTCTGTGTGAGTTACATGTGGCAAGGTGGAAAAGTTCTCTGAAGCCCCGTAAGGACGTCTGCAGGGGAGTATCTATCCCAAACAGTACACTGACCGTATAATGGGGTAGGAGCAACCTGTGTCCCCATCCTCTGGGAGGATCCCAAAGGTTCCTTATGTTCATATGAAAAAAGTGTGAGCGTGTGGGGTAACTTTTTAATCCCACTTGCCCTTGGCGAAGTGAATTGAGCAACCAGCTTCTAGGTTATTTGGGCTGCTATAGGTAACGCTGAGTTCAGTCCTGGTTTATGAACCCTCTCAAGTTCTGCTCTGTAATTTCTGTGGGTCATTGCTGTGAGGTTTTTTGGGGTTGGGTTGGTTGGTTTTGTTCTGGTTTTTTTTGTGCTGTGGTAGCAACCTAGAAGCCCCCTGTCACGGGTGAGAGCCCTTGGTGTGAGAGGCTGCGTCGGATGGTGGTAGCAAGGTGGTTATTGCTGCAAGATGCACAGCAGACGGCTGTCATAGAATCATAGAATCATAGAATCATAGAAGGT